>VDFB02370065.1:0-39553 GCA_007258455.2 Sequoia sempervirens
ATTGATTTATTAAAACAATCATTTTCCCTCAACCATGACAAGTCAAACAGGCATTTATTGCTGTTTTTTTCCTTGTCCCCCTCTCAGCATTTATTGCAAATTTGAATTCAAAAGTTCCCCCTCTTGGGCACTCTTCCCAAATCTTGCACACACATCACCTAATCACATGATGACAAGTGTTCTCAATTCATTGGCTTGTTTTTGATCCCACATTGGTCCCTCTTCAACATTCAACATTTTGAAAATCTTTAAATAGGTGCATCATCCTCAAGCAAATCCTTCACAATCTATTGCAAGGTTACTCTCTTCATTTGAGATTTTATCTTGTTCATTATCACTCACCATCTCCATTTGCATTTGCACAATTTGAGCTTTGGTCAAGGATTGGGAAAGGGTCACTAGCACATGTGACACCAATCCAACTATGGAATAGGTAATTTGGTTTTGTTTTCATAATGCTTTGGTCTTTTTAATATCATTTGCTGCATTTGGAAGCATTTCTAAGGTATTTCATAGAGGCATTTTAGTAGAGTTTGCATAACACTAACCCATGCTTGAAGTGTAGTTTGTTTGCAGATTTTGAAAAAGATGCCTACATTTATGTGAGAGGTAAAACCTTTCATTTATCAAATGATTGACAAATATGGCATAAATTTGTCAACGTTGAATAAATGAGATAATCCCTCTCCCTATGAAATTATTGAGCAAGCATAAAGGAAATAACGACATCAAACTAACATAAAATCATAAGCAACATAAGCATGACATCCATTCCTAAACTACTCAAACACTATCTCATAGGGGGATTGGTGCTACTTTGATGTGGAAAGTAGCCCTTTCCCAACCCCTTTAGATAAGCTAATGATAATGATGGACAAGATCATTTCTCCAATGAAGAAAGTGACCTTGCATGAGATGTAGATGAAATTGTTAAGATTGTGGAGTGGATGAACAAAATCAGATCTCCATGTGAAGAGAGTGACTTTGCATAAAGATTGTGGAGATTGTGAAGAGATTGTGAAGGATTTGCTTGAGGATGAAGCTTGTATTTAAAGATTTTCAAAATGCTAATTGTTGAAGATGGACCAATGTGGGATTAAGATTCTGCCAATGAGATAAGGACACTTGTCATCATGTGATTAGTTGATGCATGTGCAAGATTTGGGAAGAGTGCCCAAGAGGGGGAAAATTTGAATTCAAATTTTGCCATAAATGCTGAGAGGGGGACAAGGAAAAACAGCAATAAATGCCCTGTTTGACTTGTCATTGTTGAGAGAAAATGATGTTTTAATAAATCAATAAAATTGATTTATTGTGCAAGTGGGATGGGATTAGCCTTAGATTAGGATTAGATTAATTTAATGATGATTATGCTGATTTAATGCTGATTAGATGAGTTGACATTTTGGACTTTGGAAAATGATTTAAGATTTGATTTAAATGGCTTTTTGATTTATTTAATTAAATGGATAATGCAGGATGAAGGTTGAATGATAAGGTTTATTTGATAAATGAATGGATGAAAATGCACTTGATTAATTGATGAATGGTCCTGATGCAATGTCTAGTTCGGTTAATGAATGATCCTGATCAAATGCAGAAGGTTAATTTTGCATGTCTACACCTACATCAGCAGATGAATTGTAATTTCAGTTCACTTTATACCTAATGATCCTTTGACCATATGCTATCACCTTGCCCACATTAGGATCTTGGTGAACATTCTTGGTTAGAGTTACTTTCCATGTTGATTTGCATTTGGAGCTAACGCTAATCAATGGTTTGATGTTGGTTTGTGTGTCTAATTTTGGGGAAAAAAGTAAGGGGAATATTTCAGTGGTATCAGAGCATAAGTACTTGCCATCCTATTGGGGAGAACAAAAAAATTAGTGTTGCCACAATGGACATCAACAGATTTTCCAAACAGTTCATGAGGGAATGTGAACATGATGCTTCCATATTCCATGCAGAATATCAGAGTATGTCAGATGATTTCAAGAATGATGTTTCTTTTGACTACTACTTGAATTCTGTGTTGATTAGGTATCCTGGAAAAGTGGGTGTGGTCAATTACATCAAGAAAAAAATTGAAAGAGAAGTAGAACTTGCCATGGTTGAAGAATTAAGGAAGGAAGAAGCAAAAGGATCTGTTTGTGGTTTGCAGCCCACAAGTAAGCAAATTGAAGAGAAAAATCAGTCAACAAGTGGTGAAGAAGGCACAAGCAAGGTGCACATTTTGGTTCCAAATGATAGTGTGTTTGACGAAGATACCTTGGCAAATGAGGAGATTAAGTTAGAATCTAAAAATACACCCGTAGACTTGCATGAGTTTGGAAAAAATGAAGATTGTTTGGGTATGAAGAACATAACAGCAATCTTGAGTCCTAATAAGGATTCAACTAATGAAGATCTTGAGGAAAATGGCTTCACAAAAGATGATGGAAGTACTGTTGTGTGGGATAAGTTCGTTGAAGAAGAGCAAGATGAAGATACTAATAGTGTCTTTGAACCTGCTTATGGTCATTACCATGGTGATGATGTTGGTGGTCATTTCGATGTGTTTATACCTCTTCTTGTTGAGGATTTGGTGGAAGATTATTCCCCTCTTGTTGTTGTTCAAACCTCTAAAGAGTTTTCACAAGATAAACTTTTGACAAGTAGCCAAGAAGACCTCTTTGGTATTCCTTGGGTTGCTAATGAAGAAATCAGCAACATACTTATTCATGATGGGTTTGTTGAAGATAAAAATGATAAAGTAATCAAAGTAGCCAGCTTTGATGACTCTTATTTCCTATATGATGATGGTGGCAAAGGCGGTATTGAGCTTGATCATCAAACTAAGCTCTTGGAGGAAGTTACTGATGAATATTTCAGTTTGAGTGGAATGAGGAGTGACTCATTCAATGAGTCAACAATCCAAGAGGAGCATAATGATCTCTTTCTTGTTGATCAATACAATCAAACCACAAATTTAGGATTCGGGAGTGATGTCACCAAGGTATGATAAAGAACCGAAGTGGGATAAATTCCCCTTTGATCTTGATGAAGTTCAAAAATCACTTTGTATTGCAAGTAATGAAGTGATCTTTGGAGGAGAAGTTGCAGCAAAGCCTAATGAGAACATGAATTCTTATGTTGAAGAGAAGAATGTTTTAAAATCAGCAAATGGTTTGGTTGCCTTTTAGATTGACACACAAGAAGACTAGGAGAACTTGAAAGGTAAAGATAGAGATACTAATTTGCTTAATGAAGTTGTTGATAGGCCTTCTATTCAGGAGTTATGTAGTGAAGTGGTTAGTAAAGAAGCTGATTTTGAAAATATTGCCAATGAAAGCAAATCAGAAAAGTTGATGTTCGAAGAGAAAATCCTCTTTGATGATTATGATCAAGGGCCTAAAGAGCTGCAAGTTTTGAAGGATAACTTAATGGTTTCAGAAGTAAAAATTGTTAAAGAATTATCAAGATTTGATAGCACACACAATTTTGTTGAAGAACTCTACTGGAAGTTTCAGTTTGAAGAGAGACAAAATGGAGTTAAAGGAGTCACTCTTTCCAAGTTGCAAACTATCAAAGAAGCATTGGAATCATTAAAGATAGATTATTTGCATTTTCCCTCAGATAGGGATAATGCCATTAAGTTTGCAGAAGAGACCTATGATGCCTACTAAGAGAAGGAGAAAGAGGTTGATAGTCTTTTCCTTGATCTTACCTTAGCTCATCACTCTTTTTGCAAAACAGAAAATCAATCATCTATGGTAGCCACACTTATGGAACAAGAAGCTAATACAAGGCTAATGGAGATCAAGCAAATAGTTGAAGGAATAAATGAACTCCATAATGTTGAAACAATGCATAATGCCAAAGAGATTCAATATGTTGATAGTGATTGGAAGGTAAATCAAGAGTGTGAACTCTTGAGTTGGGAAGAGAATTTGCCTCAAGAAGGGATAGCTTGCAGCCATGAGCTAGATGTGATGACTGGTAATGTGTGTGATATTCATCACGCTACATTCTATGGATCAGCAACTAATGATGGGCATCTTCAAGTTGAAGAAGATGTGCATGAATTTTATGAAGACACCAACGAAAGGGATGAAGGAAATATTGTTTCTATGATTGTGTACAACAATCCACCATCTTCACATGATTTGTTAAATTATGAGTTGATTGACAATTTCTATGTGGATGGCATTGGTAAGAAGTTTTATGTTTTTGACATGCATAATTTTATAGTCAAGCATAAGATAATGTTGGTGGATCCATTCTATATGTCAAGCAACACTCTCTTGGGATGGATAGTAAATGAGCATTTAATGGTGTTCAAACTTGAACTGGCTGGTTTTCACTCAGCATTAACCAATGGAAGAGTACCACCTATCTTAAAATGGTTGATGAGGTCAGGTCTTGGAGAGATGCATCAAATTGTGGGAGAACTTTCAGACTTGCCCCTTTGGTTTCTAGATTGTGCATTGTTGATGAGTGATTATTCTAAAATGCTGGTCATGAAAGGTTCAAACTTTGCATTGATGGTTGCAGTTGACTACATGGATTTGTGTGCTCGAGACTTTCACTATGGCTCTTGGAGATATGTTGGGAATTCTTCCCAATGTGTTGGAGATTATTTGCAGTTGGGAATTCACGCTTGGAATTCTCAACATGGCTTGATGGAGATTGTTGCAAGTAGAAAAAAGGATATTTGGAGAAATAAGGATTCAATTCTTAGAATCTTTGATGCGGCCCCCATCTTTACCAACCATTTGATGGTTCTTTCTGCTCATCAACTGGTGAATTGGAGAGATATTTTGAACAAAGGAAGGTTTAATGTTGGGTTGGAGTTTCTTGAGAGGATGTTTCCAGCCTTGAGCCTGAGCAGTTGTGCTATTATGGACACTGATTTTCAGTGTTGCAGCAGTTGTTCAATTCTTTGCACACTGATTTTCCTAAAATCAGACTTTAAGTGGTTCATTTCAGATTTCATGGGCAGCTGGTACACTCATTTTTTCTTTTCACAATCTTTTATCAATGATGATTTTTGGCTTCAAAAGTGGGTAATGGTGTTTCATAGTGATTCAGATTAGTATTGGATGGTGTTCAAGTTATGTTCTAGTGGCTTTCTTTGTACAATCTCTTGCACTAGTGTTTGGGGCAGCGAACCTTTGTTTGATTTGGTTCAACTTTCAGGGACTCTTGGGGAAAGATTGGTGAGAATTATTAGAAGCTTTCCTGATTATGAAAAAGTTACTCAAAGGAGGCATTATACATCCTTGTAGAGATTTGAAGATGCAGCTGCTATAACTTTGCAAAGAACTATTTTTTCCTTTCCAAATAGCTATGATGGGGTCAAACTTGCTGTTGTGATTTGGTTTGATGCTTTAAGGAGTTATATTGATGAGAATATTGTTGAGTTGTCTAGATTATTCTTCTTTGTTCTCAGAATGGTGAATGACATTGACATTGCAAATGTTAATTCCTCAGAGTTTATTGGGCATGAGACGTTGCTAGATTTTGATTCAATTCCTTCCATGTTGTTCAACTTGAATTTCAGGCATGTTATCACTTTGAGGTTGCAGGGATGGTTTGTGCAGTTATGGTGCAATGATTTCATTTTTATGATCAGAGTGGAGCAGCATCAACATGGTGGGACTTTTCAGAGATGGACTTGGGACCCTGGGATCCTATTTGATTTGATGGGATCAGTTTGGAGTGTAGTGGCATTGCTTGAGGACAAGCAATTTTGGGAAGGGCGGACTGTAATATCCCCAATTTATCCCTACACTCTTTATTTGGATTTAGCCTATTTCCGGAAATTCGTAGGCTACTCAGATGTGCAAATGTAGGGTTTCCACTTTCAGTAAGTCTTGCTTCCAGCTCAGTTTAGCTTTATGTTGGTTTTGAGGTGAACTTACTATTTTTGGCATTGGCTATTTTTAGTAAGTCTAATTTTGGTAGTGGCATCATCAACAGTTCAACTCAGGTCATCATGTTATTTTTGGAAATCCATCAGTTTCAATATTGGCATTGGTTTTGGTTATCTCCTTGGATTGAGTTTTATACTTAGTCAATTTCATGTTTTTAAGTTGTACCCCATGCCTAGGCTTGATGACTTCAAGTTGTTTTAAAGAGGGGACATTAAGGGGTCAAGTTGAGCATTTATTGATTTAATAAATGCTTTATTGTTGCATTTTGAAATGGATGCCAAAAAGGGAAGAGCAATAATATTTTATTATTTCAAAATAAAGTGAAAGGTTGAAGTGGCGTCCCATTTGGAAGTTGAAGTGATTCGACTTCTTGAAATTTGAAGTGTTTCATTTTCCAATTGAAACTTATATATTGTTGTTTTGTGAAGAGTTGATCATGTTATGTTTTGGAAAGCAAAGTTATGCTACTAGTTTGAAATCCAGAATCTGGCTAAGGAAAAGCTTAGCAAATTTACTCCATTTTTCGGGCCTGAAACTATGGTTCCCTAGATGGTCTATTGGGAGTGTGGTTCATTTAGAAGTGCATATTCAGCATCAAAGTGAAGGAATTGGTGATTTTTATCAGTTTTGTACTTGTTGGTTGTTACATAGCTAAAGTAGATTTTCATTTGCAGCTTTTTGATATGAATTTATTTTGGTTATGGGTATTGACCCTCTTTCTTTCTAAGCACATGGCGACCAATCTTGGAGAATATCAAATTTTATTTTGATGTGTATGATTTTTCCAAGCAAAATCGCCCTTGCAGGCAAGCCATACCTTTCAAGAGCACATTGAAATTCATGCCAAATTAATAGTAGAGTTTTGATGCTGGTTATTCATTGCAATTGGGGTGCCAACCTTCTAGAGAGCCATTGCATTTTGTTTCAATCAATTCGGAGGTATATTGATAAAGTTGTGAGCATTTGTTTGGTTTTTTTAATTGTTGATAGACATTTCCAGATTGCAGATTTATATATCAAATTGTTATAGTTTTCTGATTATGGCTTCTAGCATCATTATTTGAGAGGTTTTTCATTGAAGAAACCATCATTTAATTGTATATTGTAATGATGGTAAAAACACTTGAAAGTTGCAGTTATTTTTCATTGTAAAACTGAAAATCAGTAGTACTGTTTTAGTTCTTTAATTTGCTGCATTTTCTTGTAATTAATTCACATCATTGTAACCCCTGGATGGTTTACCGCTAGTGTGGATAAAGAACATTCTGGAATCTTATCTCTCTTATTTGCAGCTATTTCTATTCATTATAAATCTAGTTAGTAGTATTAACGGCTATTTCATTTTATTGCTGCAATTTATACTTGATTACACTCCCACAGTTGAGTGGTTGAGTTTTAGAATAAACATCTTTCTTGTTTGTAAATTCCCCCCACAAAATAAGTGGTTGTGTGGACTGTTTTCCCCCCACGAAATAAGTGGAAGAGAGGATTTAATGGCTGTCTTTCTGCCTTAATAATGTAATAATCTCACCCACTAAATAAGTGGAGTATTCCCACTGCTTGTGGATGCCTGCATCAGCAGATGAATTGTAATTTCAGATCATTTTATACCTAATGATCCTTTGACCATATGCTATCACCTTTCCCACATTGGGATCTTGGTGAACATTCTTGGTTAGAGTTACTTTCCATGTTGATTTGCATTTGGAGCTAATGCTAATCAGTGGTTTGATGTTAGTTTGTGTGTCTAATTTTGGGGAAAAAAGCAAGGGGAATATTTCAGGCCTCCAAAGGTTATCCGGGCCTAGGAGACGCGAGCTGTGTTGCACATGATTCTCATGGTGTTGTTCTAGCGGACAAATCTTTCTACTTAGGTGAATGCATGAACAATAAAGTTGAGTTTAAAGCAGTGCTGATACGCTTGCAGTTGGGGTTGGAAATTTGTGCTAATTGAATACACTTGGAAGGTGACTCTCTCATCATATTTAACGCCATCTGACTCAACTCAACTCCGTATTGGAAACTCGACCATTGGCTCTAACCCATAAGATACACATTATCAAGGTTTGAGACTTTCTGTGTAAGCCACGTGTACAGAGAAGGGAATGTGGTGGTCGATGGACTTTCCAAGATGATGGTGGAAGGATTACAAGGTGATGATGGCAGCATGGCTAGCACCATACGTCGATGACAGGACAAGCTTCATAAATAGAAGTCACATGTTAACTAGCCTTCTGAGTACGACTGCAAATCTTACAACATTGGAAATGATTGACACTAAAATTGGCAATAAATTTTTGGTGTGGTTGCCTACAGATGAGTGATGGAGATGGTGGCCAGATCTTTTAGAAAAAATTGTGAATCGTTTGATGGGATTTGGGTGGTACGTTACTCGATACGGCTATCATGATGATGTAAGGAAAATTCGTTAAAATAGGGGAAGGTGGCTGCATTGTTTCACAAAGTTGGTTGTTTCATAACTTCCCACGAGGCTAAGTGTAATGGAAATGTCACTCTTCCTGAATACCACCAAGCAGCAGCAAGCTTTCCATGGTGAAATCACCAATAAGCGGTTAAAGGGAATTTTGGTTTCCTCTCATCTGTTAGTGCTTCGGGCAGTCAAAAATATTATGGGTTGGGAATTCTTGCTTGTGCACCATAAGTTTAGGGCTAACATTGAGATTATGGCCATGTTTCTGGTGATTCTTCTCTACATGGTGGTTTCGAAAGCAAAGGGGAAGAAGCTCTGTCAAATGGTTTTTTCTCACTCATCGTTGGGGGAAATTGACAAGGCATTGGACAATGTGGATGGAAATTTGCTCATCCCTGTCGCAAAACTACTACATGTCTTTGGGTAACTGTTTGGAGGTGTCAAAATTTCTTGTGGTGCGAATACTTAAACCAGCAAAGCTCGAGAAGCGCTATGGGAAGATTGACAAGAGCATCAGCTTCCTGATGTGAGCAACATAAATTGTCAGGAATCGGCCAACTAGGTGGGTGCAAGACTATGTGAAAACAGAAGGGCTAGAAGGGAAAGTATGGGCTACAGATGATGAGGACTGGGAGATAGGCACAGGTGAAGAGTGGATAGAAAATGACTTTAGGGACATGGAGGAACGAGCCAATCACCCTACACATTAGGCTTGTCGTGTGGAGTGCCTTGTTGTACTGAACACAATTGAAGCCAAAAAGATGCAAGCGACGAGTGACAGTGAAGACTAGTTCCTGGGTGTTGGTGTGGTCCTTTTCTATTTTTTGTTTTCGTGTTTAATCAAGAATGTTCAAAGAATGAAAGAGTTTGGTAGTTGGGTCTACATTAGGTGTTGGTAGCTAGTATGTGGCCAAACACGCCATTTTAGTAATGTTATTTTTTTGGCTGTCAGTGGGCTTAGTAGAAGATATTGAATGAATGTAAACCAGTAGGCAGTAGGGAGATATGTATGTCTAAAGTATGATCAAACTCTAAGCATATGTACAAAAACTGTTTTGATTAATACAAGGTGTTGCCCCATATAACAACTATTAACTATCAAAAAAAAGTTAGCAATATAATTGAAATAAATAATTAAAACCTTAATTTTATAATTGTTAATTATATTACAATTAATTAGGGTTAGGATTAAAATGGGGTTAAGTATATAGTTCAATTAAAGTTATTATTGGGGTTAGGTTTAGAGTACAATTAGCATTAGGGTTAAGGGTAGGTTAGGATCCAATTAGGGTTAGGGTCAAAGTTCAGTTATGGTTTAATTTCAATTAGGGTTAGGGTTCTATGATAAAGCTTGGGGTTAGAGTTAAGGTTTAATTAGGGTTAGGTTAGGGTCAAGGTTTCATTAGGGTTGAATTTGGTCTAAGGTTAGGGTTAGGTTTCAATGATAAAGCTTAGGGTTAGAATTAGGATTTAATTAGGGTTGGGATCTTACGATTCAGTTAGGGTCAAGGTTAGGGTTAAATTTTAATTGGGATAAGGGTTAGGGTTCAATTAGCATTAGGGCTTATTTAGGATTAAGGTTCGAATTAGTGCTAGAAGTAGAGATAATTATAGTTATAACAATGGTTAGTGTTAGGGATAGAGTTAGGTTTACAATTAGGATTAGGTTTACGATGATAATTAGGGTTAGGGTTAGTGTCAAGGTCATAATAAAATTAGGTTTATAATTAAGGTTAGGGTTAGGGTTAGAATCAAGGTTATAATATGGTTAAGGATAGTTTGGTGTTACAATAGAGGCTAGGGTTCAATTAGGGTTAGGGTTCAATTAGGGTTATAGTGTAATTAGGGTTAGGATTCAACTCATGTTAGGGTTCAATTAGCGTCATAGTTAGGGATTAATTAGGATTAGGTATATGGTTCAACTAAGGTTAGTGTTAGAGATAGGGATAGGGTACAATTAGAGTTAAGGTTAGGGTTTAATTATGATTATAGTTTAATTAGGGTTAGGGTGCAAGTGGATTTAAGGTTAGGGTTAGAGTTAAATTAGGATTCAATTACGGTTATTATTCATTTAGGGTTAGGGTTAGGGTTCAATTAGGGTTATGATCAAGGTTCAATTAGGATTAGGATTTAATTAAAATTTAATTAGGGTTAGAGTTGAATTAGGGTTAACATTAGTGTTAGTGTTAGGATTAGGGTTATGATTTAATTAGGGTTCAAAGTTAGGGTTAGAGTTCAATCAGGGTTCAAAGAGGATTAGCGTTAGGGTTAGGGTTGGTGTTTAAATACGGTTAGTGTTCAATTAGAGTTAGGATTCACTTGAGGTTAGTGTTAGAGTTCAACTAGGGTAAGAGTAAGGGTTAGGGTTCAATTAGGTTCATGTAGTTTAATTAACATTAGGGTTAGAATTAGGGTTAGAAGTAGAGTTAAAATTGCATATATAATTACAATTAGGATTAGAGGTAGAGTTAGGTTTACAATTATAGTTAGATTCACATTTATAGTGAGGGTTAGGGTTATTGTCAAGGTCATAATTAAATTAGGGTTAACACTTAAGGTTATGGTTAGGGTTAGAATCAAGGTTATAATTATGGTTAAGGATAATGTTGTTACAATTGGGGCTTGGGTTCAATTAGGGTTACAACTTAATTAAGGTTAAGATTCAATTAAGGTTAGGGTTCAATTAGGGTTAGGTATATGGTTTAATGAAGGTTAGAGTTAGGATACAATGAGGGTTAGGGTTCGATTAGGGTTACGATTTGATTAAAGTTTATATTTAACTAAGGTTAGGGATAGTGTCCAATTAGGCTTAAGGTTAAATTAGGGTCAAAGTTAGGGTTCAATTAGGGTTATTGTTTAATTAAGGTTAGGTTAGGGTTAGGGTTCAATTAGTGTAAGGGTTAATGTTATGGTTAGGGTTAGGGTTCAATTAGGGTTTAGAATTAGGCTTAAATTTCAATAAAGGTTAGGGTTCAATTAGGATTAGGGTTAGGGTTAGAGTTTGATTAGGGTAAGTGTTCACTTAGGGTTAGGGTCTAGGTTTAATTTAGGTTATGGTTAAGGTTAAGGTTCTATAATAAAGCTTATGGTTAGGGTTAGGATTCAATTAATATTAAGATTAGTGTTCAATTAGGTTAATCTTATTATATATAATAATATAGTATTAAGGTCAATTAATTTCCAATTCCACAAATTACACTAAATGTAACACTTCCTACACCTAACTCTAACCCTAACCCTAATCCTAACTGTACACTCATAATAATTTTAAGACCATCCCTAATTGTAATTCTATCTCTAACCGTAACACTGACACTAAATCTAAAACTAAAACTAATTCTAATTGTAACTCTAACCCTAACCCTAACCCTAAACCTAAATCTTACCTTAATCATAACCCTCACCCTAACTTATTTAATATTATTTCTAATTGTAACACAAACCAAACGCTAATATTAACCCTTATTGTAACCCTTACCTTAACCTTAACCCTAGCCCCAACCCTAAAACTAATTTTAACATAGCCCTAACCCTAATTCTAACTCTAAAAATAACCCTAACCCTAACTTTAGACCTAACCCTATCCCAACCTTAAATCTAATTCTAAACATAATACTAATTGTAACCCTAATTCTATCTCTAATCAAAATCCTAACCCTAGAACCATAATCTTAAGCCTAATTGTAACTTTAACCCTAACCCTAATTCCAATCCTAACTCTAATTCTTACCCTTACTTTAACCCTAACCCTAGCCCTATCTTCAACCCTAACTCTAATTTTAATCCTAACCCAAACCTAATTCTATCTTTAACCATAACTCTAACCCTAACCTTAATTTTATCTCTACCCTAACCCTAACCCTAATATTAACTTTAACCATAACCCTAATCCTAATTTTAACCTAACCCTAACCTCAACCCTAACTATAATTTTATACCTAACCATAACCCTAACCTTAACCTTAAACCTAACCCTAACCCTAAGCATAAACTTAACCCTAACATGAACCCTACCTCTAACCCTTATTCTATCTCTAACCTTAACCCTAACCCTAATCCTAAACCTTACACACCCTAATTTTACATTTAAACCTAATCCTAACCCTAACCATAATATTAACCTTAACCCTATCCCCAATTCTAACTCTAATATTAGCCCTTACCCTTATTCTTTCTCTAATTGTAACCTTCACCTTAACCCTAATTCTATCTCTAACCCTAATCATAACACTTACCATAATCCTAACCCTAACCCTAACCCTATTCCAAAGCCAACTCTAAATCTAACCCCAACCCTAAACCTAATTCTATTTCTAACCATAACCCTAACATTAATCCTAACACAAACCTTTACCCTAAACCTAACTCTAACTCTAATTCTATCTCTAACCATAACCCTGACTTTAACCTCAACCCTAACCCTAACACAAATTCTATATCTACCCTAACCCTAAACCTAAGTCTAACCCTAATTTTATCTCTATCTCGAACCCTAACCCTTAACGTTATCCCCAACCCTTACTCTAATATTAACCCTATCCCTAATTCTATCTCTAACTATAACCCTACCCCTAAACCTAATTCTATCTTTAACTGTAAACCTAACCCTAGCCCTAATTCTATCTCTAATCATAATCTTGACCTTAACCCTAATTTTATCTCTAACTGTAACCCTAAGCTTAATCTTAATGTTAACCCTAATTGTAACACTTACCATAATCCTAACCCTAACCCTATTCCAAAGCCTAATTATAATTCTAACTCTAACCCTAGCCCTAATTCTATCTTAACATAATCCTAATAGAAACCCTAACTCTAATTTTATCTATAATCCTAACCCTAACCTTAACCCTAACTCTAGCTCTTACCCTTATCCTAACCTTATCCCCAACCCTAACTCTAATTTTAACCCTAATCCTAACCCCAACCCTGACTCTAACTCTTACCTAACCATAACCCTAGTCCTAATTTTAACTTAGCCCTAACCTCAACCTTAACTCTAATTCTATACCTGGTCATAACCTTAACATTAACCCTAACCCTAACCCTAGCCCTATTCTATCTCTAAACATAACCCAAACCCAAACCTAAACCCTAACCCTAATTCATTTAATATTTTACATGTGTCGTTAATGCTACTAGCATATATATATTTAATAATATATATAAAATACATCGAAAGATATCCTCCTCAAGACACGTATTTTTTAATCAATTTCTCACATAAAAGTGTAATAGGCACCTCGAGAAGGATACCTCGACATATTTTAATAAAATTTGGTTTACATTACAAATAGATATTTAAATCTATTTTTTTAATGCAAATTGAACATTATTAAAGAACATGTATCTATCTATATATGTAGATACCTACATAAATGCATATATACACAACTTCTCTTGACAAGCACAAATCTCAAAGAAGCTAGAATAATTTTAAATTTTTGGGAGAATTAATTCAAATTTCTAAAAAAAAATACAAAGTTTAATGGAAATAAAACTCAATTTTTTGGCTAAGGTGATTTCAAACTTAAATGCAAATGCCATGACACTTAAAATATGGATCTAAGCATGCATTTACACAGTTTTTCCCTCTTTTAATGTTCCTTACCAATATACTTGACCAAGATTTAAACATATATCAATGTAGTGCTTTCAATAACATTTATAACTCACATTGTAGAATCCTCCATTTTCCTTGCATACACAATTTTCTTTTAAATGTACATAAGAGAAGCAATCACAAGTCATCAATTTTTTATTCAAGGATGTCTAGATAGCCAAAATGAGCTCTGATTCATCAAACTCCTAAGAACGATGTCATCCAAAGCTCTAAAGCTCCATGAACTTTGTCAGGAGAAGCACTCACCTCTCAAACATAGGATTTGCACAAAGCAAATCCACCCACCCTCAAGCTAAGAGAACCATCCAAGAATGACTAGAACAATAAAAAATGCTAGAATCATAAGGATTTGTAACCATGACAAGAGGTGAGAAGTTAAACAATAAACCACATAACTGATCAAAATATAATGGGAGTCACGCAGAATTAAATCCTTGTGAGAAGTATCATGAGGGGTACTCAGTCAAATAAATGCCACAAATTAGGTCGCAAGCTATGAGTAAACTCCACGCATATTCACAATCACACCATGCCAAAACTCCATAAATCGATTTATATATTTCCGGAGATTTCCACATAAATCAATATCTTCAAAACACAAAGGAGCTCGTATCTACTTATCTCGCCATTCATTTTAGTTGGAACATAAACAATGATGATTTCCACGGAGATCTTTATGCCTCTCTCAACCCCAAGAACTTGGGTTGCCCTCGTCTCTCAAGAGAGAGCTAAACCCATTAGGATGCATTCGTACACACGAGAAAACACAATGGAAAATGAATTGGATTTCTAACATAAATTCTATCTCCAAATGGGGGCACTGATGCTCTTCTACCCACGCACAACATAGACAATAAGACTACAAAGAAGGGAATAGTACTCCAAAATTCATCATGATGGAGAAAAAGAAAATTACCCAAAAATACGAACTCAATAAGCTTTCGTTTGACATAAAACTTTTCTGTAATTTTAATTTATTAAGCAAATATTGAAAAGTTCTAACATCTTTGCCACCCTCACCCTACCCTATTGCTAGTCGTAGGCCCATCCTGCCTGCCTTCCTCCCCATAATATCTACCGCTCAGATTCCTTTGTTGGAAAAATTGCCAATGCATTTTAAGGAGATTCAATCTCTTGTAACTCTTTGTATTGCACAGGTTAGATGGGACCATCTGCAGCAAATGAATAGCTGACATATCTCCCTCCATGGGACCCTGGTCTTAAATATAACAATAATTTCTTGCTCTAGTTCTAAAATTTGGACTTTCTGATATAATTCATCTTGACCAATAAAAGAAGTGTACTAGAACACTGATTTCTGGGATTTATTATAAGCAGATTGTTGTCTTCGTATGTATTTTCTAACACCTCCAACACTTCCACTTTTAACAACTGTGCCATTTTCCATATAAATAGCACCATCTGCATATTCAAGTTCCTCCAAACGGTGTGTCACCCATAAAGCAGTAACTCCTTGAGGCCCATCCACAACATTTCGAACAGCTTCAATAACCCCAATCTGCATAACCAATATTATTTTCAGTAAGCATGAAAAGAGTTTAAACATCACATTACGAAACCAAAGACAATTGTCACATACAAGAAAATAGGCAACAATAATTATTTGAACAAAACATCAAAAAAATTGATATAACATAAAAGCATTAACAAGAAAAAAATTCTTCTGTATCTATTGGATGAATTAGATCAGGTTCTAAAATGAATAGCAATCATGCCCATTGCTGATTGCTGATTGTTGATTGCACATATAACAAGAAGAAACCAACACCACAATTCCGAAGTCTAAACTGTTAAAGAAATAGATATCAAGAGATCCTAGGTAAGCTTTAAACCTAGGAAGCTATTTTTGACTCATCTTTTCACCACTATCCTAAAATTCAGATAAATGATCATATCACATCGTATAAGAATGATCAAGATAGAACTGAGTGACATGTCAAAACTACTTACAGTTGATGGTAAATTTAAAATCTTTCACGTAACCCTCCACTTAAACTGGATTAATTATCCTGCTGAAACACAGGAAAATATCATCCAATTATCAAGAGTACGTTTTGAAGTTTGAGTTTGACACAGTGTTGCTTGAACATGATCACGAAATGAAGCAACAAATGCCTTCCCATTAAAAATCGATGCTCTCTTATTCTTTTTTCATGATATGAGAAAGTGTATTAGAAGTCTACATTGTTGAAAGGCAGATCTGATCTCAAAACTAAACTTATTTCAAAAAGAAATCTTACAATTTCATCATTATATCCCTCTTATATTCCCAAGAATGCCTTCACTTTAATTTATGTATTAATTGATGAACGTTATATCTCTTTCAACTCACATTGATTTAAACAACAAAAAAGGAAACTTCAGAAATAGATCATGCTGCTAGCATCATAAAGATATATATTGAGTTAAGCACTCATTATCTGTTTGATTGAATGTTGAAATAGTGACTGTTGCAGTTGACTGAGGGAAAAAGGAAAGCTTCTGATGAAAACTCTAGAAAATTCAAGAGAAATATGATGGTGTGTAAGAGAGATTTCATAAATGACAATCGATAAACACCATCATCCATTCCCAGATCTAATTCATACCTTGTTGCTTCTTGTCTCAAGCTGTCCTTCATGGACAGAAGATACAACTGGCTGCTTCTCTCTAAAATGCATCATTTACTTGAATCTTTAGACCTGTACTAGATTTTGGAAAAGAAAAAGCACTCGCTCATTCATTCAAGGGAAAAAAATAAACTCTGCCGTCACATAATGAGAGAGAATGGGCAGCCACTTTTTGGAATACGACAGCATTTTATCCTTTTAGGTTGACAAGAAAGGGGCACCTACTAGCATATATCTATTACTATTAGTCAAGATAAACATATCATAACTAAGAATCCTAATTAAAAATTTCATATTTCATGACATGTCATAGGACATTTATAAACAACAAGAATGATAATTGAATTGATAATTTTGTTGTTTCCTTATGTAATTTAATATTTGAAAGGATTGTGCAGTTCCATTTTATAGACAATCTAATTTTGATTAATTTTAACTTTTTCCGTTAAAAATTCTACCATTATTTTCAATACCATTGCTCACCCATTCCCCATTTTACATCTTTTCCTCCAGAAGTTCAACCAAAAGCATTTGTACATTTCTAGCATAGTCGTCATTCTTTTGATCACCATATTTTTCAATGTTTCCAAGTACCTATTGCTGGTTCTTAGTGCTACATAGTTAAATAAAAATCTAAAGATCTTTTTGTTAGTATTTTAATTTGACTCTTGCAAGACAACACAAAATAGAACAGCGCATATGGTAGAACCATTATTCAAATTGTAAGGGAAAGCTCCCTAAGACCTAACTAAACCTAAAACTAACCCTAGACTAAAACTATAAACAGAATTTAAAAGTATACACACTGTACAAGATTTCACTGGAGGACTTTGCATAAATGCAAATTGCTAATTAATATGTTTTTGCCCTAGATGCATGCACCAGTCTATTAACAATCAAGCTGTGCTATGAGATTTTAATATTAAGCAGGGTAAAAATGATATAAAAAATAACTTTCTATTGGCAAAAGTAGAGACCAATATTTGATTGTAACAAGATTTGAAGGAAAAACAAATGAATGTTTACTACTAGCAAAAGTAGAGACCAACGAAACTACATAAATAGGAAAATATTAAACAAATGAACACCACTCATGAAATAAACAACCAAACTACATACAAAGTTACAATTTAGAGAGATGGATCTTGCCAATACAAAGCTAAAATAAATGTAATATCCTATCAATTTACTTCATGAAATCATAAACATGCAATCATAATCACAATAATCTCAACTGAATAACGACTTCTGCAACATAAGCATGACTTCAACTATCATTAAAATTTTAGTGCTCAAGAGTCCAAGAACTTACAAAGGGTAGCTCTTAGGGATATACGAACCAACAAAAAGATATCCCAAAAATTACAACTTTGAAGCAATCATATCTCTGTCTGCCAAAAAAATGGAAATAAAACAACTTTAAAACAATTAATAAAATACAAAAGCCTAATATAGGCCTATATCATTATTACCCAGAAATAACCACTGCTTAAGTTGACAAATGCCTGATACAACCAGTCCTGAAGATATAGCATGTTGCACATAAATGACCTTGAAGCAATTCGAGGTATTTTTTTCACATTGAAACCTGATGGCTCTTCTTGTTCTTCTGGAGAATGACCATGAATTTGATGAGTACCCTGCCAATACCAACTTGATGACTTGAAACCGGAACCCTCAACTTCTCTGATTCAACATGCACACTAAAAAATTAATGAAGATGTAACCCTAGCACTGATATATCAGCCAATCCTTTGCGTTTGAAACCTTACTTCAAAAACACTTGATTGAAACTTCTGTGGCAATAGCTCTATGTCCAAAAATGACTTCCCCTCCATCATATGAATTTGTCCAGTTGTCCCAAGGATTGGCATGCAAAAATCTGAAAAATTCGCTTGTTGGGAATGTAGGACAGCCTTTTCAAGAGAGAAATTTAAGTGTGACAGAAAAGCAAGAAAAATGTGAAGGAAAGAGGAATGACACTGAAAAAATCTTCACAAACTGCTACTATCTCTTGAAAACCGTCAACTATGATGCTGGAAATTACTTCAAAAGCCCTGAAAAAATACTTACTGTTTCTGCTATGACCAGCAGATGAAAATGCTGTGTGAATTGAAAGGATGGCATTCTTCATATATAGGCACTATTTTGCTTTAACAACTCCTTCATTTTCCTGCACGTAGGCTGACTAAGAATAGGAAAGTCACATCTTTCCTTTGAAACCTAATAGGCATACTTTTCTTTACTGCAAGCTGACTTAAACATAGCAGAGATTGTGTGGCAGCACTAATCAGACAGTGTATCACTTAGTGGCTAGAAATGAATTTAAACTTACGCATGTTTTTAACTTGGTTTGGCCATCATGAAGGCGTGCTTGGAGGAGTTTATGACTGGCTTCGCCAATTAAAAAGTGTTTCATAAATTTGAGTTGATTTCAAGTGCGCTGTTTAATGTTCAAGTGCACACTTTACTACTGATAATGCCACTTCATATGTGTGCTCAGCTTTAATGCTTGTCCAATTTCACTCTCAGTTGCACTTCAATTAGACTTTTCCCATTCCTTTAATTGCCGAGAGGAGTTTTTGTGTGCCGAAGCCACTCTCAAACTTGACTGGAGGAGAACTGGGGAAAAGTATAGGCCCGTGTGGAATATCATTGATCAACACTACAGAAGCCACTTCATGTGTGAATACTTTCTCAACCCAACTTTTGAATTTATTGAAAGCTTCAAGGTTAAGAAAGAGGTTAGGGAGGCTTCTATATAGTCATAGAGGCCATTCACCAAGTCCATAAATTATGGCAAAAATCATGCCCGATATTGAAATCTTTAATCAAGCAGAAGACTTTTTTTCTCAAGAAATTTGCAAATTGAGAAAGACAACCTATTAGCCAAGTAAAATTTGCATTGTTTCAAACATTGATTTAAATTTCTCTGTTTTTTGTTATTAATTTTAGCATTTGTAATCTTAATTTTTTTTTTAAATTGTTAGAAATACATGGGGGGAAAATTATGGCATTGATGTGCCAAATCTTCAGAGAATTGTCATCCAAATGTTGTGCCAACCATGCACTGCTCTGGGTTGTAAGCACAATTGGAGTATGCTTGAGCCCATACACTTGAAAAAATGAAATAACTGTCAATGCAAAAGTTGAATGACCTTCTATAGGTACATTACAACATAGACCTCCATCACAAGAAGATTCTAGTAGCAAATGAATAATTAGTTCCTATTGAGTTGGAGGAGCATTATCATGCATCTAAGTTGATCACCGAGGTTAATTACACTATTTATAGAGGAAGACCATGCATGGATTGATTGACAGAGCTTGTAGCAGTGAGGAAGGAGCAGCAAGCCTGTATCACTACAGACAAAGATGATGTCCAAGACTATCTTGTTGCTACCTCTTTTCTTGCTATAATAGTTGCCGTTGCTTCCTTGACTTATATAAAATGTCAAAAGGTCTGGAATCACTTGTATAATGTTAAGACTGGTGACTCTTCTCAAATTTAGTTGATCCTTATAGTTTCCTTTTTATTTCTGCCATCTGCGTGGATTTCTAAATCAATTTCTATGTAAAAGAAAACAATTTCAAGAATATCAATTTCTATGTAAAAGAAAACAATTTCAAGAATATCAAAGCAATATTTTTCATATCAGCTTTCAAGTTTCAAGTTTCAAGTTCAAAATTCAATATCACATTTTTTACAAACTCTTTTTTGTATATACTTGTGTATGGTAGATCAAATTGATTGGTTTTTGTGTATATTTGAGTTTGATTTAATATGGAAAGAAGTACTGTAAGTTTTTTTTTTTTCCTTAAAATTCACTATTTTTCAATATTTTTTAAATTTGTGAAGTTTTGGTTGAGTTATTTGTTGAGTTTGAGTATGAATCAAAAAGTTGGCTTACCAAGTTCAAGTCCTAAGTCTAACACTACGCATTTATCAAACAATAGTTAGAAGAAATTAAATAGAATTAAAAAGTTTTAAGGGACTTCTAAAGAGAAGATCGTAGAAGAGAAAAGAAGTCAAGAAATATTTCAGAACCTTATTAATTGAACACAAGGAGAGATAGAAGTAGCGCAACAAAATGCTGCAAAAGTATGCCAACTATCCTATTAATATAGAGTAAAAAGTTAGAAATGTAAGAAGTGGATTTATTAGAATAAAAATAGTGACAGGTCTACATGTAGAAAAAGATGGCCAAAAGGATATCAAGCAAGATTCTTCCACAATTTTGGCACATTGTGGAACTAGAGGTAATGGAAGCAATAGAAGATTTCAATGAAAAATTCAGTTCCTAAAGAACAGAATAATACTTTCCTAGCCTTAACTTCAAAAGGAGGATGTGGAATCCTTTGATACCTTGAGGCTAATCTCTGTGTTGTTCAATTCAAAAAAATTAGCAAAAGTAATGGTATATAGATTGAAAAACTTATTGAACAAGATTATACAAAATGAACATGGACCATTTGTGGTGGGAAGACAAGTATTAGTTGCAAGTTTGTTAATGAAATGACTCATTTAATCCACAAAAAACGGAAAGGTGTGAATGGTAATAAAAGTAGATATGGGCAGATGCTCAAGGCATGACTCCTAATTCTTCTATGCACAACTATGCAAAAACAAATATTTCAGCCTCTCCATCCAAAATAAATTCCAAAATTACTTGGTGCACGTGCAAGAAATTAATATAAATGGTTCAAGGAAAGGAAAATGTTTCTCTGTGATTGGTAAGAAAGATGCAAATGGGTTGAACACTAGATTTCTGTGTGTTGGGAAGAAGGATTTTAGACTGGTTTAAGTAAATGGGTAGGGTTTGGTTTATCCCTGTGAGCAAGAGGCTTAAGATGCCACAGCCAATACCATTTTTTCTAGGGCCACTTCACTCTCCTCCTCTATTGACCTTGGTGGAGGTAGTGGCTACTATAAGAGTAAGCCTAGGGTTTGCAATAAATCCTTCATTAGTGTGATAGATTCCTTAGTTATCAAGGATCCTAAGGCAATTGAGCATGAGCCAAATTCGGATCCCATGGCCAATTGTGAATTCTTCTCCGAGAAAATTCAAATGGTGGCTTTTGGGGAGGAGGTGACTAAGAAGGAAAAGTGGCTGAAACAAATTACTCTAATTTGCAAATTTCAAAAAAATTTGGCCTAATTTGGCTAAGGTCCATGACTGGTTGACACTTCAGTGGAAGTCATTGGTGAAAGAGGTTTTTTCTAATTGTCCATGTGCAAAAGGTTGGTTCTTGACAATATATAAATCCCCTTTAGATAGAAATGCCTTGTTTAAGGGAGACCCATTATTTGGGATAAGGATTTATTGGGTTTGAAACCACGATATCCAAATTTCAATCCTTTCACTAAATCTCTCTGTGTTTTTTCTGATTTGGGTGACAATTTTGAACCTTCCTCTTCAATTCTAGTCCATCGATTGTCTTTCCTCCACTAACAAATCCTTTTGGAAACCAAGCTCCATCCCAGATATGAATCAGATGCTGAGACATTTCACTTCTGCAAGAACTTTTATCGGGATTGATTTATTCAAAATATTGCAAGAAATTTGTATAAAAGTTGGAAATAGGATTTGAAAGCAACTTGATTATAAATAAATTTCTTTAAGATGGCAATCGTATTTTGCTACAGACCACTTGGCTGCAAATTGTCTATAGTCTTCTTGAGCCAAGAAACATAGTTGAAAGGGGCTAAACTGTAACACCAACTGATATATTCTAATTATGATGAGGATGATCTCTCAAATGCCTATGTGGATGGTGCCTCTTGTGATTCTTCAAATTTGACTTCAACTTCCACTCTCAAGATTATTGCATCCACACCATTTTTGGGTAAGGTGGCTCTCGATGATGGGTCTTCTCCTTCTACAAAAGCTAAAGTGCATCCTCCTTTTAGGAACCTAGTGCAAACTTTACTCAATAATTCTTCAAAAAAAACCCACTTCCTAGAGCTTTGGCAATTCCCTCTTATTGAAAACTCTTCTTCAAGATTTTCAGATGATTGGGTCACATTGGAAAGTAATACAGGAGGCTTCCTCAACAATAAACATCAAAATCTAAAGTACGACTCTTCATTCTATGTGAAAAGGGGTTAGCTTGGAGTGGTGACTTATGGTTTGGTATTTGGGTGGTGACCATTATAACTACTTCGGAAATGACCACCAATGCACTAAACCCAATTGTGATCCTCTTTGTCATAGCCATGTAGGTGACAAGTAATTGCAAGCCATTTTTGTCTATGAGTTGGCAGCAATAACATTTATAAAAGAGCTTATGGATAAAGATGGAATCAGTGATGGTGGTCAACCTTGGTCCAAAGCAAGCATTAGAGTGGATTTCACCACCAAGCTCTCAATGGCAGTACCAGATGAGAACTTGTGGGCATGGCTTTTTTGCGTGTTCTTTCCAGACATCTATAATGGGAGTTCAAATTCCCAAACCTACCTCAATGGTTTGACAAATCAATAGGTGGTGCAAATGGTGCTACAATGGAAAACGTCAGCTTGGTTTAGGAGATAGTCATAGTATACGATAAACTTTAGGAGGTGCATTACTTTTGCAAGGACCTCAGCAAGGTTATTGAGAAGATGCTAGTCACTCATAAAAATGGGCTCCTGGAGTTTTCAAGCATGGCCACCATGCCCAAGCTCGCTGAAGCAAAAACTATTCCCAACAAGTTGCGACAAGAAATAATCAAGGGTGTGAAGCTTCTAGCTTTAGGCAGCAATCATGAAACCTTTTTAATTGTATGGGTACAACAAGGGTTAGTGGAGTTGAATTTCAATGCAAGGGAAGAATGAGGTCATTTGAGGAGTGTCTATAGGTGGGGGGATACACAGTAATCTAAATTGAATAGTAAACAAAGATGGGCTTTGTACAACCATTGATCAATAGTAATTTGGCCAATTTTAGTATGGATAGAATATAGGATATGGAAATATTATCAGTTTGTCATTATGTACTAGCCAATGTAAAGGGCCATTTTTGGATGCAATGATGCAAAAGTCATGATCTAATAAAAATTAGGTTGTATTTTAAGATTGCCTAAATTGTTTAAATTAACAACTATGTACAATGGCAATAAAGCAACATAGGCCATATATATAAGCACATAGCTTATAATATGTAATTAAAAGGATAAAAGCCCCAATAGAACCCTCTATACTTTATCAAAAAATAAAACTAAAAAGAATAAAACTGAATTTAAAGAAAATATAAGATATATTTATTATGAATTTAGACCAAAATGGGGTGCAATACACATCATAGCGTCATATGATAATTTGATCATCATAAAAAAAAACTACAACAATATAAATATTTTACAAATTTCTCTTCAAACTAGATCTTATCGGTTTCACTCTAGAATTGATATTAAAGATTCAAACATGAGAAAAAATTCATCATCCACTACATCTCATCCTAATGCTTTCCTTTTGTTTGCACCTACAATTTTTCTTTTGATGTCCTTTCCATTGCTTTCCTCTTGAAATTTGCTATCTCCTTCTTGGTAAGTAGGGGCTCTACATACTCAACAATCGAATCCAAATATGGATTGGTGTCATCTAAATGAATCACATCATGTGTCTCCTTTTCCACCTTCTTGACACAACGCTGAATGTTGTATTGTACAAAAACAAGGTCATTGAGACACTTTTGGGTCAACCTATTGCATTTCTTCATGTGAGTGTCCTCAAACATGATTCACTGACATTCACACCTAGATGCACTACAAGGTTGAAACAAAATGATAATGGCTAGGCTTTAAATATTTTATGTTTTTGCACCATAGTATTCCCATCACAAACCTGCACTTTTTAAGCAAACTAGAATCACACTTTTCAAAAAATTCCAGTATCTATGAGACTACAATTGAACTTTTTAGAGACTCAATTTACTTTTTACTTGGCCATTGGATCATTCTTCTTCAAATGCATAGAGGTGAAGAAAATAGCCTCCCCTTGCACCCTTGTAAATCTACAACTCATCAAGTATTGTCTCTTAAAGTTTCATGGGGTATCACCCTTTTTATCCATCTATTGAGGCCATCTAAGGCTACATGTATGTGTTGGTGGAGTTATTTGTTCTACCTTGGAATGATTTCATGCCAAATGAGCTCAAATTTTCTTTAAATTTTACCATAATAATGTTAGATGACCTCCTTGACCTTGTTCATGGCCTCAAAGCAAATAACATGTCTAGTTGCTTTCCCCATCTGCCAAGTACATAACTCTAAACAAAGATTTTGCCACCTAAAACAAAACAATGTTGATTTTTAAAATTAACATTTATAAAAATGCAAAAGACAACAATTATAATGTGAATGGAAATATTAGAATAAAAATTTATTAGTTCTACAAACAAACAATGTAATGGAGATGATCAATTTGTAAGTTTGTAATCATTAAGTATAGTTACCTTGAGGATTTCATCCACGCTCCTAGAAAAGACATCATCAAAAAAACTCTATTTGACCTTTTGCCCTTTGGCCTACTTCAAACATGGAGACTCTAACCTTCAGGTGCTCACAAACATCTGCTTAAGAGACATTACTAAGGCTGCAATGTGATTGAAGTTAGTAATGAATCGTGTGACTCTTGATTGCACAAGCTCTTTTTGTTTAGTATGCTCTTTCATCAAGTGAAGAACCCAAGGAGGTTGTAGAGATGTTTTTGGTGATATTTCTTGGATCTCAACCACTGTTTTCACCCATCCAAGTTGTTTAGCATTCTAATTTGCACCTTTCAATGTGGCACAAAACTGAACATGTGCAATAAAACCGCTATTCAAATTAGAAGGTAAAGCTCCCTTTAAATTAAAAGCTTACCTAAAACTAGACAATATATGCTTTCGATTTACAATTTATGTAATGATTTTTGGGTTGGTTCACATTTATGCTAAATTAAATGTAAAATGTGTATCTTTTCAGTTTTGCCTAGGGTAAAAGGTAAGATGCTCTTTCAATGCTAGACAAAGAATTTTATACTTTTTGACTTAACAAATCCTACAACTACACGCTTATGTCATTCATTTAAAAAAAAAGAGTAAGAAAGATGAGTACACATGAAGTTGAATTGGCTAACATACAAACATGAATGCTATGATTAAATTAAATGTAAGACCATACAAAGCCACAAGCTGCACCTTCGAGCCTGTAATACAAAGCTTGCAAATTCACTGAAGCAGTTAAACTCTTAGCACACATAACAAGACATCTCAATAAACATTTATAAGAAAGATAGGCATAATAAATGTTATGGAGTGAATAATAAATTACAATAACACTAAATACTTAATAAACACATTTTTAGCAATTTGCAAGCATGAGAATACAATAATTGATTAAAACTAAGTGTAAAAAGACACTCATTTATATTGTTTACAAACAATTTCATGAAAATAAATAAATTATACTAACTACACTTCTACCCTAACTACAACTGCTTGCATGATGTGCAAGATTTATTACAAATTATCTTGTCTACTAATTATAAATTTACAATCATGCACTTGTCAATTAAACTAACAATTAAAATATTACAAATATCCCTTAAAAGCTCTCGCCTCTCGCATGATGAGGTAGATGATCTAAAAATACTAACTCTAAGCTATAAATTAACACGCTAGAATGGAAAAAGGATAAAAATAGCATAATCTATAAATAGCAAATCGCAAAATATGCTCCTCTTTGAAAATGGTGATGGCTAAAAATAAACTTCTAGATAGGCAACTCTTGATGACTTTGATGATATTGAAAAACCTTGAGAATCTACTCATGGATCCCTCCTTTGTATAGGCATATCCCTACTAGCAAATGTGTGCCTGAACATTGAAATCAAAACTTTCTTTGGTGGAGTGTGCATCTCAAGTTCTAGGTGCACCTAAACACTAGATTGTGATCTAAACATAGCTCATTTGTAATGGCACGTACCTATACATTGGATTTTGAAATTTCAAAGACTCTAACTTCTTTATAGAAATGTGTGCTTCCTTTCTCAAATGCATCAATACTCTATTCAAACGCACCTTCAAACTTGTAAATGTTCCTTCACACTATTTGACATGCCTAACCCCTTGCATGCATGCGTGTATGTCTTTCATTCCACCCAGGCTGCAAATTCCTTACACACCCATAAACTCTACATGCTTTGTATTGGTGTGCACCACTGTGCAAGTGCACGTCCATACACTAGGCTTAAGATTTCAAAAGTTTGCCTTCTTGCACAACTATGTCTATCACCAATGCCTACAAATTTTAACTATTATGAGGTGCATTTTACTTATGCCATGTGTGCCTGAACATTCATTTCACTTTTTTGTTAGAAGGATATGTGCTTTGTATAGGCGCAAGTTATTATCTAAGAGCACACCTAAAGACTAGATTCAAATCCTTTCACGACTTCACTTCTTTGTAGCTCACCCTCATCTCCTTATGCACCTGATCATTGATATGTCTTCAAACACAAACTAATGCCAAGCATGAGATCTCATCCCTCACATGCGTAGGAAAATTCAATTTGAAGACTTATTTGAATAGGCATGTTTCAAAACTTCTAACACACCTTTGATCATTTCCTAGAATTTGTCTTTCTAGAGGCACATGTGAGTCTCTTGGCACACAACTAATCAGTAGGAAAAATCAAGCTCTTTATTTTGGCAAATTGCCCTCCTTTGTATTGGCACATGTCTTTGCTTAGGAGTTCAGATTTTTCAAAACTTCTTCTTTGTACTAGCCAACATTTGAACTTGTAGCATCGAAAATTGTCACCCTTGACAATTTCACACTAGGTTGTGATCCCCCCTATGTGCTTGGACCTAATTATGCATTTAATTGCCCGTTTTACAAAAATCTTCAGAAAATCAAACAAGGGAAACAAAAATAAGCATTCAATGTTTTCCCCCAACACTTTGGGCCTCGAAAAGAATGGGTCTAGTCTAGGGCGTGCCTCTTTTTGGCTCCAATTTGAATATGTCAGTGTCGGTATTTGAATTTCCAATTTCAATTGTCGGCTATTAGCATTTGATTTTCAGAAAATTAGAATTATTGCATATAAATACAAAGTATTTTCACCATTTGAAATCCTAGAAAATCTATTGAGCAAAATTGAGCATTCTAAAAGCATTCAAAGTAGTCAAGAGCATAATTATCAAAATTATTGCAACATTTATTCATGTCAACTTTCAATCATGTTTTTATGTGTGTTCATGTTTTATGTTCATTTGTTTTGTGAGTACTAACACTTGCAGTTCTTTAAACAAGCTATCAAATTCTCCTTGAAGGTGATGAGTACATGACTTCAATCCATCAAAGGAATGCAGATCTAAGTGATGAGTTGCAGCGTTAGGCAATTCATTACTTGTTTATCATTTAGCCTCTGTTCAACCGAGGGTAAGCTCTCTTTATACATCATCATTAGCTGTTGTGGAGGTAGAAATACCAAAACAGGATTTGACTTAGGCAAGGCCCTATATGGCATAACCCTTCCCCCTCTTTCATGTGTGCAGGTTTTTAGATCCAAAGCTAATTGGAGGAAGATAAAGACTAATTGCTCATTCATGCTTTCAAGCGCTACAAGTTGTCAAGACACAGAAACTAGATTTTCCCATCAACAAACGAAATTCCAATAATGACCCCGGAAGGACAAGAACTACAGACCAGGGATCTCAGGCCTATGTTCTCATATTTCACAAAAAAGGACAGTCTAGGGCACATCATGCCCTAGACCAGCTAAATTTGCACCAAATTTATACCCCAAGTTCCTTTATGTCTGCCTTCTACATTTTTGGATTTTGTTTTTGTTTGGTTGCATTCAATTTCTCAGAAATCATAATAGACTGCTACATTTTCGTAGTTTACCTAGGAATATCATTGCATCATCAAATTAGTCAATTTATCAATCATCCCGCAAACTACAAACAATCAAAACAAATAAAACAAGTATTAGAACCCTAATCCACCATTCTGAATCTTCCTACCAAGATTGTAGTGAAGTGGATTTGAGATCACTTCTAATCCTTCCAAAAAATTGGGAAGAGTGTGGTTTACGACCTAGATCCCTTTTCCCAATCAAACAAATCTTTGAGGAGTGTTTTATGATCATATAATGGTTTAGAAAGGAACCAACAAGATGGTACCAAGTAAACAAGATTCCGAAACATGTCAGGAGGTGAATGTAATGTCCCCTTTTGTCGCTTAGCCAATTCATGCACATTTAGCTAGTTTCCAAATCTTTTGAAGGCTAACTGGTTAGTTAGGAAGAACTCCAACATTCTTGAAGAAGCATTTGATCAGTCTTGCAAAGCAATTGTTCTTGGGTTTGAGTTTAGTTGGTTAGTTGGATCCCTTTGATGCTTTCGGAAATAGTTTTCGACCTTTTGAGTGCTCTCCAAACGTCTTGGAGGAGTAGGCTATTTTTAGAAAGTACCAAGTTGATTTCAATCATCTTCCTCCTGCTTCAATTTCATCTTGGTGTGGTCAGAATTGGATTTCGATGACATTGCAGTACTTTTCACAACTCGAGTGAGTTATTAAGTTATTTAATTAATATTTCACTAATGTTGTCTAATGGTGAAAATAATTAAAGGGCAACTTAGTGTAATAGCTCATTGGAAAAGTGATTACATATTTGCACATAAAGAATTATTTAATTTAAAGTAAAAAGTGTTCTTCAAAAGAAAAAAACAACAAAAAAATCCAAGGTTACACGGGGACGCGTCCCCTACCCCAAAACCCCCTGTCCCGTCCCCTACCGTCCCAGGGACGGGGGGACGTGTTGTGACCTTTTTTCACACATCGCCCCATTGCAAATGGGGACCCTCGCCGGTTTGCTCTTAGGGTTTAGCTTTGAGTAGCAATTTCATAGTCTCTGATATCTGGGAATTTCGTGTCAAGGTCTAGGGTCATCATCCGAGCCAAGTTGGGAATTTGGGCCTGAAACTGAACGTAAACGTCGTAGAAGAGCTTAGAAGACCCTGCAGACGAGGATCGCCTGTGCTTTTGCTCAATTCTGACACTTCCTATTTTTTAGGGATTCTGCTTTTTTGCTTTTTTGCTTTTTTCGTTTTTGGCATTTCTGGACCAATCTGGAATTTACTATTTTTAGAAAGTTGCTTTTTGCTTTTTTCTATTTTTAGTAAGTTTCTATTTTTAGAAAGTGCTAGGTGTCACTGGCAGTGGAGTCGAAAGTTTCCATTTTTGGAACTAAAAAGCAAGCAAAAATCAAGTAGAGGTCTTAAAAATCGTGAAAAATCATGAGAAAAGCAGAGAAAAGGCGCATGCAAGGTGAGAAAAGGCGCATGCAAGATGAGAAAAGCAGAGAAAAGGCGCATGCAAGAGTGAGAAAATCAACTGGACAAAATCGCGCCTTTGAGAGAAAATCACTGAAAAATCAAATAAAAAGCAAGCAAATCATGATAAAATTCGCCTAAGTCTGGAAGAGGTGCGCCAAGTAGAAAATCCAGTTGGAGAGTTCGAAATTCCAGTTGGACAAAGTGAAAATCGACTAAGGCAAGAGAAATTATTGAACTGGACTTTAGGAAATTGAGTCAAAGTGAAATTCCAGTTGGGAAGTGGAAAATTTCAGTTGAAGGTCGAATTTTTTTAAGGAAGAATCGAAAATTTTCTAAGGCAAAATCACTTTGGTAAGTGAAAATTCCAGTTGCAAAGTAAAAAAGTCCACTTGAGGGTCGAATTTTGCTAAAGGCAATAATAAAAGAAATAACTTAAGTCTTATTTTGAAACTTAATTATCAAGCCAAAAGGAACGCCTTGTTTGAAAAGTCAAAGATCACGATAAGATTGCTTTTTCGTTTTTAAAGCAAAAGACAACCAATAAGAGGAAGAAGTCGAATTGAGCCAATTTGGGAAGGTTTTTATTATAAAAGATAATCTTGTGAGCTCATTTTCTATTATTTACAAAGTCGAACTTTCTTCACAGGCAAAGCTCTCTCAAGAGAAAGACGTCTTTTTCAGCTGCAAACAGATTTTTTCTTAAGTTCCAGAACATAAGAGTTCGATTTTCCTCTTCCATTTCAGATTTTCTTCAAGCAATTGCAAGGTCATCATTGGCGATTTTAAAAGGGAATAGAATTTTTTCATTGGGATTGGAGAAAACTTCAGTAAAAGTCTTAAAAAATCCGGAAAATTATTTAAATTTCCATGAATGCTCTTTGAAAACAATAAAGGCGAATCAATTTTCATTAAGAATTTATTCTTTAAACAGCCTTTAATCAAGTTCTGGATTTTTAATTTAATTTTTTTAACTTTTCTCAAGCCAGGAAATCGCCTTTTTACAAATTTATTTAAAATGCTCTAACTTCAAGTTTCTTACAGGCGCAATGTCTTCTCCAAAGAACGTGGGAGGTGGAGTCAGGAAAGCTCAAGTCAAGGAAGTCCTGAAAGAATTTTATCCAGAATCCCAGTTATCCTCGAAGTGGAAGAAAGTGGCAGATACAAACTTTGAACAGTTTAATGCAATTCAACACAAGAGAAGGATGTTTGGCACTCAGAACGAAATGCCTACGCCTATTGCTACAAATATTGTTAAGTCTGGACTTCATCAAGCAGCAGGATTTCCACCTGCAGTTCAGTGCAATGAGTTAATGGTTGAGTGCGCTAGGAGGTACAATCCTCAGACAAGATCCATCAAGACACCCAATGGGATCACCTTAGCATATTTCACAGAGGACTCAGTCAGGGAAGTATTTGGTATTCCCCATCGTCGAAAAATGCTGAACAGGACTCAACAAGAATCACAAGCCATGTTCGATCAAGCCAAGGAATCCTGTATGGACATAGTCAATTCTAACTGGATCAAGGAACCCAAGAGACATCGCTCCAAGTTGCCAAAGAGATTAATTTGCACGGATTTTAAAATAGAATACAGTGATATGATTCACATGCTGAACAGGATTATGGGAACTTCCCAAGGAGCCTTCTTTAAAGTATGGATGTTTTCGTATGTGGAGGAAATCGTATTGGGAATGGAGGCTATAAATTGGGCTAAGTTAATAAGTGATAATATCGATTTCCAGTTGAGAAACCTTGAGAAGACCAAAACCTTCTACATGAGTTCTTATGTGGTTTATATTTTGGCACGATTCACTAAGTACAGAGGACTGATTTGTAAAGGCGAAGTTGGACTTCGGAAAGATCAACTCAAATCATATGATTGTTACCCGCAGCTCCAGCTACACTACAGGGACAATTTCAAGATAACAAATGACGCCTTCCTTATGTATATCACGCAAGTTCTTCAAGGAACAGTGCAGAGGAGGCTATCTAAGGAAGCTATGGTGATGCTTGACAAGTTCGGGTCTTGGTTTATCCAGTTTCCGACATTTACTTATATAAGAATTCATGGATTCTCAGATGCTCCGTATAGACTTCCTCGGTATCCGACAGACAAAATTATTATGCTTGAAGTTGCAAGGCAACTAGCATGTGTGGACTCCATTCAGGCGAAGAAGAACAAACAAGGAGTGGATTTTCCAGTTGCAATTGGAAAAATGCTAGAAGTCTGCCCCTCTTTACAATCAGCCAAAACAGCAAGCGTAGAGTTGCAATTTTATAAGTTCAACACTTATAATCCAAGGTCTGATTATGATCCATACCTGAGAATTCACGGGAAGAAGTCCCTTCATGTTATGCAGATTGAAGATTACTGGTCTAACTTGGTGGATGAGTATGGAGTCAGGAAGAAGACTTGGTCGAGAATTCGAGTTGAACTTGTGAAAAGGTGTGACTTGTTCCCTATACCTGATCAAGTAAAGGACAACGGGGACTACATTCATCCTCAATTTGAACAAGAAAAAGATAAGCCTATCTTATTGCCTAACTGGACACAACCTGAGTTGACCGATTTGAACACATTGATGAAGGGCATTATTGCATACTCAAGGGAATGGGTTGACAATCAGATCAGCAGATTGAGAAAAGAAGGAATTTCTCTTACTTACGCCACATTGAACAATAAGGAAAGTTAGGAGGAAGCAATTGGCGAAAATCTTGATGAATCTTCATATCCTAGCAAGAGGAAGGTGGTGAGTGAAAACCTTCACACAGAGGAAAAAGAATCAGCTAATGAAGAATTGGAAAGTAAGAAACAGAAAGTGACTGAAAATCCATCATCTTCAAGTACTTTGTCAGTTGGAGTGATTGAAAAGGTATCCGTTGTTGATATCGAGCCGAGCTATGAGCAAGAAATTCAGTTTCAAGAGTTAGAACAGTTGGATTCTCTCCAAGATCAAGCCCCCACGGAGTGTTTAGAAGGAGATGATACTTTGATGATTGAAGGTGCAGGAGATACTGAGATCCTTGAGAACAATGAGGAGCTAGGAGATGAGGTAATTTCTGCTCTAAAGGGAATTAATGATGATGTTCAGTTAGAAGACGAGATGGAATTATCCACAATCCCAGATTGGTTAACTGAAAGTTTAATGAAAAAGTCCAGATCACTGGATGAAGTTCAACCAGTTGAGAGTATACAAGACTTCCTAGAGAGAATTGGCAAAGCTAAAACGCCAAAGGAGCCTAAGAAGTATTCTCAATTTACCAGGAATGATGCAGGATCCAGGATCTTACAGGTGGCAGTCCCAAAAATTGATAAGCCAAAAGATCAGATTACTCCTATGGATTACGAGGTTACAACGTTGGACATTGGGCCAACCACGATAGATCAGGATTTCCATGAGTTGGCAGACACTTCTAAGGCCATCAAGGAAAAGTTCGATAAAACAGAGGAGAAGAAAGAAAGGTTGGAGTTAGAAAATCTAAGGCTGATCGAGTTCATTCAGCAGCTAACAGCCCCTTTGCGCCAAGAAAATGCAGCTTTTATTCCACCAGCATCTCTTACTCCGGAGTCCGTTGATGTTCTTGAGGCTATGAGGATCACGAGTCAAGCAACCAGGAGTTGGGTGACCAATATTTCAAAACAGATGGAGCAATTCTTAGAGAAGTGCACCCAAACTTATGACAGATTTGCCTTGCTTATGACTGAAGTTAGTCAACTTGAGGACAACTGGGAAGATTTCTAGTACATACAGGACAAAGTGATACCTCGTTTGAGGGTTCTAAAAGAAGTTTCCTTGCATATATTGATCCAGGAAGGTGTTATCGAGGAAGGAACCTCATATGATTTCAGCAGGTGGTATTATTCCTTATTGGCTAAAAAGAAGACATATGATGGAATAAAGGAAGAATGTGCTGCTATACGGAGCGCAGTTGAGAAAATTCAGTTCAAAATCCTCACTTCTCTTGAAGGATTAACAGGACAAGAGCATCATGATGCAAATGGTTTAGATTTAGGACTAAAGAAAAGTGTGATGAACATTTACTTCAAGGAAGTGCAGGTTATTACAGAGAATCAGCTTGATGATATGTCTTCCCTGTTGACCTTCATGGAGAACTTTCAGAAGCAGGAGGCTAGATGGGAAAGCACTTTCACTCAATGCCTGGAAACCTTGGATGTGATCGGAGTGCAACTGGATTCTGTACCGAGTATCTCAATGGAGGAACTTGATTCTGTGTTAGCCAAATTTCTTGCATTTGCAGCTAGGGAGCGATCCAAAGGGAATTGCATTATGGATTCCCACTTGCTCGAATGATTCGCAAGGTGTCATCATTTTCCATACTCCAAGTGGCTTGTTCTGCTTGCACCATGTGTCCTTTGAGTTGGTTATGCTTTTAGGGTTAGGGTTTATCAAATTTAATCTTGGCCATTGATCTCAAATTTAATCTTGGCCGTTGCTTTGTAATTGGGGTGCCTATATAAACCCCACTCATTTCATTTATTCAGGGAGAGACTTATGAAATTGTTGCAATATTGCTGTTTAAATAATAAGTGGATTCAGAGTTGAGCATTTGTTATTTTTATGAGCCCGCATGGTTTCATTGACTTCTTCAAATAGAGTAAATTTGCTTTCAAGTATTTTAGATGAATGAAAGATTGATAGTGTTGGAAATAGTGGAATTAGTTCATACCTTTTTCAATTGGATGATTTTCAATTTGATGTGCAAGGTTAGTCTGAACATTAAAACTGTTTAACTTGAATTCTATTACCTATATGTATTGGTCGAATTGATGGTGATATAGTGTAATAGGATATCTTTCGTAAACCCTCTGAAGATTGCACCGTCTTTGTCTAGTTGTAGTACTGTGCTTGGCGAAGCAAAGATTGGTTTAAATTTCACTATCCAACATTTGTCTCTTAAGTTCGTAGGAATAGTTTTGCATAAATCTAGTTCCTTTACCCTCATCCCCTTTTCATTTTATTCTAAATTGAAAATCCCAAAAAATATAAGAGCATTCAACGTTACATCAATCCAAATCCCTACTTTCAGTAAGTTCACTATCCAAGGGTCCCTTTGTGAAACCAGCATATCACATCATCCATTGAGCTTGTCCATCCCCCAAAACGGAACATTGGAATTACCGTATGACCTTTCTAGCAATCTTAGCATAAGAGGTAATTTTTCAAGAGAGGATAGAACTGCCTTTGGGCATTCTTTTATTCTAGGTGTTTGGTGTGTCACAAAACACGCATCAACAGGACGCAAAGGGGACGTCCCCCTACCATCCCCGAAAATGCAAAATCCGTCAGAAACGCCAGGAAACGTTTCCTTCACTTTGGGGACGTTTCCCCGTCCCCGATACGGATTGGGGACTGTTCCCAAGGTTTAGTTCCTTCACGCAGGGCCCACCAACTGTTTAATGTTTTAATTGTTTGGGCTAAAGTCTGAAAAAGACTAAATATTAAATCTTTTAGTTCCACTCTTGCTAGAGGATGATAGTGATGATAGTGACTCAGATAGTTCTGAGTCTTTGGATATTCATAGCCCGAATGAGGCTTAATTTCATAGACTGTTGTATTTAATATTTTGATTTTCATGTTTGAACTTTGCGACTTTTGGATACATGTTTGAGACATTTGGATATTTCATATTGATAGACCATGGTTTTATTGATGTTTGATATTTTTGTGATAAATTTTATAATGCTTTAATGACATTTCTTATGTTGTTATAGTACTACTTTCGCGATTTACTTACATATTGATATTGTTGTTATCAATTATTAATTTATTGACATATCTATCTCTCTTTCCCTCTCTCTCTCTAATATATTAATAAATTTTGAAAAAATAATATATATATATGTATTTTGTATGTCACTATCCCCTGCCGTCCCCTAAAAATTGCCCCTTAGGAAACGTCCCGGAAACGCATCCCCTATCGTCCCCCCATCCCCGTCCCTGACAGGTCGTGGAACATAGAAAATATCTTTATTCCGAAAAAGTAGCGAAAAGCGAAAAAAAATGTGTTTTTTTAAAAAGCAACGAAAAAAAGCAAAAATATTTTTTTTTCAAAAAAGCAACCAAAAAAGCTATAAAAGGTGTTGGGGGCTCATTTGGACATGCTGAAGAATGATAATGTTATACTGCCAAAATGGCTTTGGTTCTCTTCAATCTTGAAGGACGAAATCCCTTAGAATTCTAGTTTCAAAATCGCAAGATATTCCCTAGCTAGACTATGGTGTGATTCCAACCAAGAGTCACCATTGGAAATGCTTTGAAGTTTCAGTTTTGGTTTTACGGTCACTATTTTGATGATGGGATAAGTCATGCATAGCTGTTTGGAAACATGGTTATAGCTTGCACTCATTGTGGGTGCGTGTGAGAGTGATTTGGTGAAGTTTTATGAGTTTATATCTCACTGTCCAGACTGTAACAGCAGAGTTTCAGACCTGCACCAGCCATCTATTTGTCAATCTTTGAGCTTACATTCATTGTGGGTACGTGTGAGAGTGATTTGGTGAAGTTTTTTGAGTTTATATCTCACTTTCCAGACTATAACAGCAGGGTTCCAGACCTGCACCAACCATCTATTTGCAATTCTTTGAGGTATATTTGTTAATTCCATGATGGGTGGTTAGTTCTTTGATGTTGTGATACATATGGGGATGTTCTATCAATTTCTTTCATTATCATACTTGTAGCAGCAGATGCATATCTTGAATTTAAAAGTTTACAAATGAGCTAACATTGTAACACTGAGTGGTAGTACCACCAATGAGCTGTTTTTGGTATTTGTTGTTACTCACCCCACTGAATAAGTGGCTTATTGGTTCTACTTCTCACTCACCGCTAAAAAGCAGAAGAGTTGCTCTAGTTTATTGTATTCACTCACCGCTGAAAAGTGGTAAGAGTTGTTCTTTCTTGCTGTATTCGCTCACCACTTAAAAGTGGAAGAGCTTGCTTGCATTTTCACTATTGTATAAGCTTTCTCACTAAATAAGTGGATACTACTTTTAGCTTCTTATTTTCAAAAGAACTTGTAATCCCGTACACTATATGCTCTCACCTTGCCCACACTAGGAACTTGATGATCAAAAAGTGGAAAGGAAGTTCTTGGCATTTCATTTTGTTCTAAGCTAACAAGTTTTTCAAAAAAAATAAAATTAAGGGTGATTATTATTGTAAATGCCAGATTTGAGTTTAAAACTTGACGCAATATGAAATTTTCATATGGGAACAACACAAGTTTGCCTATGTCCTCGTGTAGGAGATCCCTGTTTAGATTCTCCTACCACCACTAATGTGTCATATGATGTAGCTCGATGATTTTTTGCATGTCACTTGTTGCTAATATGCCCAACTATCATGTTCTTGTTTGGTGGCATGGTCATGGCCAGCACACATTTCAAAAGATGAACCAAGCATGTAAGATGTAGAATTCATTATGTTGTATTATCATGCCTCCATACACATGTATGACCGATGTTGACATTAATTTTTTGGAATTGATCAAATCATCATCAAGTACTTAACCTAATGAATGGGCTACAAAACTTAGTAACTCCTTTTTCTATTATCTTTACATAAATCATAGTGTGTGGTGTCTTGGAAAGATTTGTTTTATGCATAGTTGAAAAACTCGGACTCGGCAACAACTCAGCAGACCCAAATTTTTAAAAAACTTGCGACTCGGCAAAAACTCGAGGAAAAACTCAGCAATAACACTGCAAATTTATCGAACATTTGAAAATACACATTTTTTTAGAATATTCTTAAAAAACACACATATAAACTGAATTTTTAGAACATATTACTAATTTCATCATATATAAATCAAAATTAGAGTCTAATACATATCAATCATCAATGTATCAACTGATTTCATCATATATAAATCAAAATTAGAGTTTAAAACTTTAATACATATCAATCATCAATGTATCATAGACCAAAAAACAAGTTCGACTTTTGAATACATATCAACTTCAAATTTCAGTATCAATAAAAATTATCTATCATAAATTTTTTCTACGATTGAAACTCAAAAGCTTTTGTCACTGTTGTGTGGGTGGTGCTGAAGTAGATGGCATAGTTGCAGTGCCCTCAATAGGAACCTCAACAGTTGCCTCAATAGGTGCCTCATCCATAGTGATAGGATGTAATGTCCCCTTTTTGGGATTTAACCTAAATCTATGTATTAGAGTACATCAGTCATGAAGTGGACAAGTAAGATGCTAAGCACGCCCATATATACCATGAAACAAAACACCATAGGATAGGTAAGGCATGAAGTATATATATTAATATACATGAAGCATGCATCTAAATACACAAAGTGTAGAGACATTTAATGAAGACATGAATACATAAGGCATGATTCATACACGCGAATATATGTGGGACATATAAAGCATGAAATATACATTTCACAAGGCATAAGTCATACACATAAATACATGTAAAACATGAATACGTGCAAGACAAGCATGAATACACATGGATACACAAAGCATGAATCACATACTAGAATACACATAAGGTATGTATCATACATATGAATCACATATTGAATATTTATAAGGCATAAAGTATGGAGCATGTAGCATATACATGAGGTATGCGTTCAAGTACATCAAGTCACAAAGCATGCATGTAAGTATACACTTAAATACATAAGCCACGTGAATACCATATATACACATAAGCCACAAGGTATACACCTAATTACACTTGAATATATAAGTCATGACGTCACAGAGTATACCAAGTCATAGAGTATACACTCGAATACATCCTCTTGAATACAAAGTCACCAAGTATACAAATACAAGTCATAGAGGATACACTCGAATACATATACAAGTCATAGAGTATGCACTCAAATACAAATACAAGGTCATAGAGTATACACTCAAATACAAATACAATCATAGAGTATACACTTGAATACAATTGCAAGGTCATAGAGTATGCACTCGAATACAACCACAAGTCATAGAGTATACACTCAAATACGAATACAATCGAATGAAGTATACCGTTAGACAATTGGGAAGGGGATTCAGTGCACCCCATACTACACCGTGGACCCGCCCACCATCCCAAGGCCATCAAGTATACACATGAGTATGAAGCATATACACGAATACACATAATACACAAAGTATTCACATGAACATATGTCACAGAGCATACATATAAGTCACAAAGTGAACCTTTGAATACACTTGAATACATGTAAGGCACACGTAGTATACACAGGATGGCAGGATGACTGCTCTAATACCACTTGTAATGTCCCCTTTTTGGGATTTAACCTAAATCTATGTACTGAATAGATTTTTGTCCTCTCTTTCCTAACCTCATCAGAGGATGGTAGAATTACTGTATCAAGGGTGCGCGAACGGTCTCCAAGTGGACTCCCTCAAGGTTTCCTACCCGTCTTGGGATCCATCCATCAAGTGACCAAATTACCCACCTTTCCCTCCACAAACTTCCTATCCTCGGTGGGTATTAGCGAAAGGGATTTGACCAAAATCTATTCTTGGAGTAAGAATTATAATAGCTTATGAGGTGCAATAATTGCTGCAAGCATCATTATTGGGCAATCGTAAATAATATCCATTTATATCTATACACGGTAT
>VDFB02370066.1:0-16324 GCA_007258455.2 Sequoia sempervirens
CTCTTTCTCTTTCTCTTTCTCTCTCCCTCACTTTGATTAAGGCTTAGAGTTTAGGGTTTACATTGATGATGGATAGTTAAGTTTTATCTTTCAGTCCCTCTCCGCCTCCTTCCCTCTCTATTGGTACTTCCCTTTCTCTCTACCTCTCTACCTTGCCTTCCCTCCTTACCCCATCTCTATCCATGCCTCCCTACCTCTTTCTGCTTTCTCCCTCTATTATTGTTTCTCTCCCATCTCTCTCCATTCTCTTGGTCACTAAATCTCCCTCCCACCCTCCTTCCCTCTTTACCTATCTACCTCTCACTCCTTGTCTCACTACCCACCTCTCTCCCCTCTCCATCTCTCTCACCTCTATCTATCTGATAGGTCTCTCACTCCTCTCTCCCTAGGTTGTATTTCTCTCACCTCTATATCTCTTACCTCTCTAGCTATTTCCCTCCCTCTCCACCTCTATCTCTCCCTCCTTACCCCTCTTTACCTCTTTATGAACTTCTCTCTCTCGCCCTCACCTCTCTATATCTCCCCTCACTATGTCTCTCAATCACTCCTTATATAACTCTCCATCCCTCCTTATCCCTCTTTCTCCATTATTCTCCCTCTGCTCTTCTCTCTCCCTCCCCTCTCTAGGTCATCACCTCGTTATCTCCTCCTTCCCTAGGTCTTTCACTCCCTCCATGTCTACCTCTCCCTCCATCCCTTTTTACTACTCTCTCTCTTTTTTCTTTTGTCTCTCCTCTTCTCCCTCCTTCCCCTCTCTAAGAAGTCCCCTCCCTTTATTCTTCTCCCCCTCTCTATCTCCCCCTCCCTCCTTAAGCCCTTATCTCTTTCTCCCCCTCCCTCCTTAAACCCCAATCTCACTTCTCTCTCCCCTATAGGTCTTAGATGATGATATTAAAAAAAATGCTACATGAGATCCAATACCTTTTCCTAATGGAAGTAAGCTCGTTGGATGAAAATTAGTGTTCAAAAAGAAAACATGTCTTAATGGTAGTGTTGAGAAGCATAAGGCAAGTTTGGTCATGAAGGGATATTCTCAGGTGGAGGAAATAGATTCTGGGGAGATTCCTTTCCTATTGCTAAGCTAACATCCATTCGGTTCTTGTTATCACTTGCAATAACATGAATTTTAATTTGAGAAAATAGATGTGAAGATAGCTTTCCTTCATGGTGATTTGGAGGAGGAAATTTACATGTCATAGCCAAATAATTTTGTTGTGAAAGGGAAAGAGAACCTAGTGTGCAAGTTGAGAAAATATTTGTATGGTTTGAAACAATCTCGTAGGATGTGCTACCAAAATTTTGACACCTATGTGTTGTCCTTAGGATGTATGAGATCCAAATTAAAAAATTGTGTCTATTACAAGACCGATAGTGGTTGCATTCTCATTATTTTCCTATATGTGGATGATATGTTGTTAATTAGGAATGGTAAAAGCATGATTTCAAATTCCAAGTCTCAATTGTTAATATAGTTTGAGATGAAAGATCTATGTGCAACAAGGTACATTCTAGGGATTTAGACTAGAAGAGATAGAACTAACAAAAATATTTGGTTAAGCCATAGAAAGTATGTTAACTCTATGTTGGATATATTCAACATGACTACTTATAGATAGTTACTTGTTTCTGTTATGCAAGGGATGAAGCTTTCTATGGAGGAATTTTGAAAATATCCTATTGAGATGGAGGACATGGCCAGAGTTTCTTATGTGAGTTTTGTTGGTATCTTGATGTATGCTATGGTTTGTACTAGATCAAAAATTTCCCAAGACATGGGATTCCTTAGCTATTTTATGACTAATCTTGGATAGGTGCACTAAGATGTGGTAAAGAGATTATTCAGGTACTTATGGGGTACTTTTGAGTATGCCTTGTTTTTTCATGGTTATCCTACTAGATCTCGACATTTAGTGAGCATTTGTGGATATGTGGATTCGGATTGGGTGGGTGACACTAATAGAAGGAGATCCACAAATGGATATGTTTTCACGATGTTTGGTGGTGCAATTAGTTGGATGAATAAGTGACAGGTTGTAGTCACTTTATCAACTACTCAAGTTGAGTACATGGAAGCTACTCATGCTTGTAAAGAATCCATTTGGATTAAGATACTATGTTTGGATATTGGTTTTTAGGTAGGAAATATTACTAACTATTGTGACAACCATAATGCTATATGTTTAGCAAAGAATCCTACTTTCTATGCCAAAACAAAGCACATTGATGTGTAGTTTCATTTTTTTTGTGATATGGTGGAAGATAGAAAGGTTAACATGGAAAAGGTGGAAACTTTGGTAAATGTTGTGGATGCACTAACGAAGCTAGTGAGCATAGAGAATTTTAGATGGTCTGTTGGTTCTATGGCCATGCCTTTTGGCCTGAGAAGTGAACAAATTTTTTTAAAGGTCTTCAACAAGTGGGAGAATGTTGGGATTAAGGTATCTCAAAATTAGTGAGTTCCATGATTATTTAATTAATTATTTCCCCCTAAGTTGCTGAATTTATTTATTAAATACAATTATATTTATTTCCAAATTGCTAAGTTACTTTATGGGACCCAACAAGGAGTTGGAATCCTACATGCTAGGTATGAAGTTCAAGATTGTGACACATGTCACACATGGGTGATCAGTTGGGAAGAAAGAAAGCATTAAAACCTCTAGAATGGGCCCCATGTTGACATGTGGCAATTTATTTTGGAAACTAAGTATTGGAAAGGTCCACTTGTGCTCTAATTTATCTCTTTACAAAAGAAAAAGAAAGGAAAGGTGGCACTTGTCATCTTGGGGCATGTTTAAGAATTAAAAATTGTAAAAAACTCTAAGAGGGGAACCCTTATGCCATTTGGCATGTTTTTTGACATGTTGACTAAAGCATGAAGAGGAAACTTGCTCAACAAAGACTTAGTTGTCACTCAAAGTGACTAGGAGTTCTATGAGTTATATTTTGGCAATAAATCTTATTTTCTCTATGGGGTGCCTAGCATGTGAGGTTGCTTGATTTTTGGAGTTGTAAGCCTTGCATGTTCTTGCATTTTGGTGCATGTGCATGCATGTTTGATAGGTTGTTAATCGAGTCATTTGGGACTCGTGCATGTTATTAATTTTTAGTTTACATGCATGCAGAGACTAGGAGATTGAACAATAATCAACACCCATGTATGAGATGTATTTATTTATGACATAGTGTATTTGTGTTGATATCTTTATTGTAATTTCTTAGATGTCATTATGCTATTGAATTCACTCTAGAATTGTATCATAGTGAAACTAAACCTACAAGAGCATAGACTCTGCACATTGTATGCAATTTCCATATTATTGTAATACAATTGATATGTGCTTTGGTGGGTGGGTTTTCCCCAAAATAGGTTTTCCACATAGAATTTTGTGTTATGTGTTAAATTCTTTAAATATGAAAATAATAATTAATTGCATGTGCATTCTTAAGTTAATTGTTAAAATAAAAATAAATTAAAAAAAGATTTGCAACCTCTTCCCTGATTGATTTGCATTAGGGAAGAGTTTTCACACTCAACTTTCCTTTTAAAATTTTCACAACAATCGAACCATATCTCATGTGTTATTTGTTGGTGTTCCAAATCGATCAATCCAATGAATCCTATAGACTAGCCACTTTCTAATGATCAGAATCAATGGTGGATTTGGCCAACTAACAAGATTCAGTCAAAGACTGAAATCTTCTGCACTTTTGGCTTTGCAGGACCAAGGTGCGTCAACCTCTACAATGCCTAAAGACTTTAATGCAACTATGCACATGCATTTATTTTTATAGTAGATAACTCCCAATGAGAATAAACCAAGGAAAGCATTGACAACCTCAAAGCTGGTTGCATTATTGGTATTTAAAAACTCACTCAACAATTGGGAGGCAAAACTCAACACTAAACCTCAACCAAACAACAAGAATTAAAATGATTTTGAATTTAAAATGTTTCTAAGAATTAATCAGGCTAAATAACAGATCATTGCCTAATTCTGGGCCATGGAGTCAAATGCATAAAGAGAACTCATCAGTAAATGGATTTCAACCAATGGATTTACAATTGCTAATGTTTTACACCAACAAATCCACTCCTATTGTCAATCAAATTATTCTTACCAAATCCACCCTACGGACTCAAAATCACAATTATTTGCTCAAAGTAATTTAACCATTTCTTTAAAATAGAACCATAAACAGATAAAAAAATCTCAAGGAAATTAAGATGAAAAATCCAAATATATTTTGTATTATTGCATTCATATGACTAAAGTGTACAAATCTAGAGACAATTTGATGAAATTTATGAATTGCTTGCACAAACTGGCTGATATTTACTCATGAAATTAACAATTACAACTTATAGACTCAATTTATGACTCAGACTTAGCATTTCTCTATCTACTCAACCCATACAGAAATTCAAAACCCTTTACAATGAGAGAAGAATTAGAAGATATAGAAGAAGAAAAGCTCTAGAAGTTGATCTGTAGATGCCATTTGGAAGCTTCATCCACCGTCAATCAGCAAAATTGTAAAGCCTCTCTTTTCTCTATTCCTTTGCAATAACCAATTTTTTCCTCCATTTTTCCTTCGCCTCAAGTTGTTTGACAACAGAAAATTTCCCCATGTGGAGAATTTCCATCTCAAATTCACCCAATAGTTGAAAAATATCTTCCCGTGAAAGCTTTTATTTCTACCCAATTTTGCTTCTAGAAGCAAGCTTATAATAAAGTCCTTTTAGGATTGCCATTTTGAACCTTTAAAATATTTTCCATTGCACACAATATTTGAAATATTTAAAATATTTCACCCATTAGTTATCTCACCACATATATAAATATTTACTTCCTTCACTGGGCACCAAAGTCTTTCCTGTGCTCATAATTTTTTAAATTTTTCACTTAAAACATTTGCTCATAAGTATTTGATTTCACTTTACAAAAGTGAAATTAAAAAAATATCATCGAGCAATAAAACTTTACCCACCATTTTAAACAAAACAATCGCTTGCCTATTGAAGTCTTCACTTTGTATTATATGCTCATTCCATTTAAAATTAAATGGTGCCTCCTGTAAAGTATATCTCCATCAGGTATTTTTGTTTTTCACCCCACTCTGCATTTTTAATGGTGAAGTGGTTTAAAATTTATTTGGATAAAGTATTTTAGCCACTTCGAGCTTTACACTTCTTAAAAAAAAATTCCTTTTAAAAGAGTCACCAAGAAAATTCTAACCTTGAAATATTTTTCCTTTTATAAAGAAAACAAAGGATTTTAAAGGTTAAAGCATTGGGAACACCATCACATGACCTTCTCACACACCTCGCAAGAGATAAAAAGTGGGAAATTTGAAGCCACGAGCCAATGAGGGAAGGTGGAGATTGAGTTTTATTTTACTTCACTTCTCTATCATTGATCAACTTTAGACCCATTTTCCCTAATTTCTTTGTTGTTTGCTCAAGCTCTGTTCCTCATAGGTTATGGAAGCAATACACCATCGAGCTTTGAATGGAGGCACCTCCATTTTTTTCAAAACAAATACAAATTCTTGCTTCCTGTGCAATGGCACCCATTGCATTTGCTTAAAATTTTCTAAGAATTCAATGCCTCCACTTATGTGCATACACCATTTTAATTCCTTGAAGTTTCTAAGGTGTTTAGAGAAAATCAATCACCCATCCCTTATTCAATGGCTTTGCTGCCATTCAAATGCATTCATTTGGAGATTTCAAAGTCATTTCAACAAATCTGTTTTGTGCATAAGCTGCACTTGTGGTATTTATTTATATTGTAGGTGCCAACGCTTGAAGACACCATGCATCGAACTCTCGAACGTCTATTGCCTTGTTCTAGAGATTACACTTCAATTTGATAAAACCATTCCAAGATCTATGCCACATCTTATTGACCCTCCTCTTAATGCATAACTGCAACACACCATCTTGCTACTTCATGTATTTGTGTAATGTTCCCTTAGCAATATGACATCGAGCCCTTTTAACCAACACAATTGTTGCCAAAGTATTTGCAATTATTTCTTGGTCTCTGTCGATAGTTTACCACAAGATTCTCTTTTGTTTCAAAATAAAACCAACATAATTCCCTTGTATTTAATGCTTTGATGGATCTCCATACCCTGCACCACTCTTAAATTCATCCATTCTTAGCATTTAATTTCATTTTATGGAATTTATTCAATGATCTCTTTTCCTATTAGTCAATCATCTTACACATTTCTTTAGAAGCTTACAATTGTTGACTGTATCTGCAAAAGAGTTTTCAAGCCCTTTTCAATAAATTTTTTTGAGCAAAGAAGGTAATGACACCATTGTGGAATGTGGCAATGCAGTTGCAAATTGCATTATTTTGGAAGTTCATGCCTCTGTTGCTATTTTTCCATCTTGTCCATTCTCAATAGAGTTTACTTCAGAAAATTTATTATGTGCTAAACAATTTTATGAAAACTCAGATAAAGCTCCCAAGCAACATAGTTGTGCTTCAGTTTTATTTACTTTTGTAGTTTTGACATCCACACAAAGTATTAGCTTATGTAAATGACATGCTTTCTTGGTATCATGTAATTGTTCAAATAACTTAGCAAGATTGAAAAGTGTTGTGAAATTATCCCATGGTGACTCCAAACATGCACCCCTTTCTATTATATTTTCTTTCCACACCATCGTGTCTCTATGGCCTGAGTGAAGAGCATTACAATTTAATAATTGCTTGCAAAACCATATTGGAACAATTTAGGAAATTTGAAAGAGTAAGTAATGCTCTAGTTGGTTCTTTCTAGAGCATACTGAAAACTGAAAGAGTTCCATCAAAGGTGACATATGTCAAGTCCCCTTGCGGGCCCGACTAATTTTTCTTTTGTTTTCAAACAAGTTTTCTCCTTGAATTGATCCGAGACAACTTTTGAATGCTTTATAAGTGAAATAATAAAGTGGGTTATCATTAAATTTTCTTTTTGGCATATTTGAACAATGGTCAAAACAGGTTAAGTTGGCTCTAGAATTTCCCTAGAAAACCAATCATACGACTTCCTGGAGCCATGAAGACTTTTAGGAATGTAGAAATTTGTCCCGAGAATGGAGTACAACAGACGACTCTGAAAAAGAGATCCTGAGGTGAAAGATATTAATCAACAAAGTTGCTTAGTTGAACTTTTCTGCAACAATTGTTCAAAACCAATTAAAACTCACCAAATCATCTCATTGAAAAAATACCAAATCAACTCCTAGTGGGATGCCATTGGAAACATAAGCAAATTTGGGTACACTAAACACATGTACAAGAGGGATTTTCTTGAATCATCATTCATCAAAAGATACTAAAGGTCAAAGTTGACCTCCCTGAAAGGTTTCAAAAAATACAAGTGCAAAACTGAACAAATCGCATTTGGTTTTAGTTTGGTAAAAATAGAAAATCAAATCATGAGGCTCTAAAACTGGACATGGGGATTCATGAATGCATGGATAATGGAGAGCAATAATCTTTTTGTCTTGAAGATCATCCAGTTGCAAAATACAAGCTCCAATGGGAGGCCACTTTGCAAAACTGAAAGTTCTCAAACAACAAAAAAGTGAAAAAACCCTCCAACATCGCTTTTCAAAACCCTATCAAAAATTATCATGGGAAGCTAAAAATTGGCATGCACATTCACATATGTCACATGAGTGAGTACACAAATGGGTTTGGATTGAAAATCAACTGGCTCCAAATTGTGACCCTCCAAAGTAGGTCACTTGGGAAAATTCTTCAGGTGTAGATCTAAGTGTGTAGAGGGAAATTTTCAAATGGGCACTTCAAATTTGTGAAATTTGGTAGTCTCAATAGTGGCTCCAACTAGGGATGTATGCCCCCTATGGGCATAATAAGAATCTAGATCTATGGGGAGTAGACCAAATTTTGAGTCCATAGGGTGTTCTAAAACTGCTCCTTTATTCAACCTCCTTTTTCAACTTCACTTGGTGACCCCATACCACCAAATGAAAAGAGGAGTCAATTCTTACCTCTTTCAAACACCACTCTAATAAAGGAATTGATCTCCCTCAACTCATACTTTCCTCTGTCAAACCACACCAACATGAGTGACTGCACTCCTGCAAACACAAGCGTTAGGCTACCTTTGTGCAAGTGGAAAATTTCTCCCAGTTTGACTTTGTTATCACATGGTAGGTAAATTACATAGGCCACATCACTTCCACTCTCTTCATTTTCTAATTATGTATCAAGTGGCAACATTTGAGGATAGTGATCAAGACCAAATGAAAACATAATCGTACCACATTCTTTAACTACCTCAAAATGATCATGCTTAGAGAAGACGTCATGGCTGAAAAACAATATGCCATCCTCTTGTGTGTTGAGCATAGATTGCTCACACATCTATAACTCCTTCAAATAAATTTCATCACAAGTTAGTCATCATCCAAACACCATAGCCCAAACACATTATCATGTGTTTCAAGATTCTGAAAATTAGATTTACCAACACCAAAACTACTTTCATCTTCATCCACATGATGACATTCAACAAAAATGTCATCCTCCAATGTATAGGAAATGTTTTCAATCTTAGGTTCACACATGATGTCAAATTCATTCTTCAGCCCACTATGTAATTCCATATGGAGTGTCTCAAATGAAGATTCAGATAATCCAACATTTAAGCTTGAGCCAAAACTTTCACCTTGATTTCTCATAACATGCTCAGTACTTGAATCATTTTGAATGCTATCACTTTCAAGATTAATAGGGCCAGTAAAAATACTTTCATGTGCACTAGCACCCTCAGGTGCACTTTCAGCTGATAAGCATATTGACTTACGTGCTAAAGACTCACTGTTATCTAAAACTTGCCTACTAGCAATAGAGCTAGAATCTTCATTCTCTTTTACACTAATGCACTCCTCATTCAAAACAAACATGTCCATTTGCATACTATGAAGATGAGAAAGATCATCAAAGAAAGACCCATATTCAATCTCATACTAACTAACACCACACCCACTGTCATTTGTATCATATGGCTACTCTACACATTGACCAAAAGGTTTTGCAATGTCATCATAATTTGAAAGTCCATAAAACTATTTCACATTATCAATGGGCAATAAGGTTGATCCAAGATCCATGTGTTTGTCATAGTTCATATCTTGATCATTCAAACATGAATTCCTTCCTTCATCAATGTGCACCTGATCATCTTTCTCATGTGTAGCTGGCATTTCCATCTCTGCCTCATACAAACAATCATGAGCAGCAAAGACATAAACACATTCATCAATATCGTCATCATTTCCAGCATTATATTCATGATCAACAAATTGAACACACATATTCTCATCTTCAAATTCTTCATCATTCACAGAATTGACATGCTCCATTGATGAAAACCTGAATTACATTCCAAGTATGCCTCAAGTGAATTTGATCATTCACTTGTGGACAAGTGACTTCATGAGCATTCATATCATTGCATTCTTTTGGTGAAGAAAGTATCTCTAATTCATCTCTATAGGAATTCATAATCATCAAAGAGAAATTTTGGCTGTCATTATAATCCTCATCACAAGAAGTCTCATCACTACATAAAAACTTTCCTACTAGCAATAGAGATAGAATCTTCATTCTCTTTTACACTAATGCACTCCTCATTCAAAACAAACATGTCCATTTGCATACTATGAAGATGAGAAAGATCATCAAAGAAAGACCCATATTCAATCTCATACTAACTAACACCACACCCGTTGTCATTTGTATCATATGGCTACCCTACACATTGACCAAAAGGTTTTGTAATGTCATCATAATCTGAAAATCCATAAAACTATTTCACATTATCAATGGGCAATAAGGTTGATCCAAGATCCATGTGTTTTTCATAGTTCATATCTTGATCATTCAAACATGAATTCCTTCCTTCATCAATGTGCACCTCATCATCTTTCTCATGTGTAGCTGGAATTTCCATCTCTGCTTCATACAAACAATCATGAGCAGCAAAGACATAAACACATTCATCAATATCGTCATCATTTCCAGCATTATATTCATGATCAACAAATTGAACACACATATTATCATCTTCAAATTCTTCATCATTCATAGAATTGACATGCTCCATTGATGAAAAACCCAAATTAAATTCCAAGTATGCCTCAAGTGTAATTTGATCATTCACTTGTGGACACATGACTTCATCTATTCATATCATTGCATTCTTTTGGTGAGGAAAGGATCTCTAATTCATCTCTATATGAGCATTCATAATCAATAGAAGAGCAATTAGTTTGGCTTTCATTATAATCCTCATTATAAGAAGTATCATCACTACATAAACCATGCTTAGATTGTTTAGAGAGAGTGCTTGAAAGTCTATCTTCAATGTCTTGGTCACTGATTTGTGATGAGATGTCATCAACACTTGCATTATCTTCACTAACCAAAACATGGCATGGAAAGAAATCATGCATCTCTTTTACTTCTTCATTACCCAAGATATTGCAAGAAAAATTTTCATGCATATCTATTTTATCATCATACCATGTATCTTCATCTTCATCACTGCTACAAGGATCTAACATGGGCTGATTACAATTGATATCCTCATCCATACAACACATATCTTCATTTTCTAACACACTCTTTTCATTCTTGTGTATCATGTTATGATTTTCTTCAATAAGACAACTGCTATCTTTATTTTGATACACCACATTTTTTGCATAGTTACTCTGGGCTCCTTCAACAATCTTTATCTAATTGAGCACCTAGTCAAGGCTACGAGGCTTCAATTTCCTCAACAAGGCACTCAACCCAAAATCATAGATTTCACAAAACAGATCAATGCACACTAAATCCTTAGGTTTGAAATTTATGGGGACTTTCAACAAGGCATCCAAAAAACTTGAGAACAAGTCATGTAGTGATTCTCCTTTGTGTCTCTTCATTTTAGACAATCCTTGAACAAGATATGTTTGATAAACATTACTCAAATTCTGATGACATTTAACATGGAGCTCACTATGATCTGTATGTTGTGATGATGGAGAAATCAAAGCAACAAAATTAGCATCTTGACAAGCACTTCTACTATCTAATCCACGAGTTCTGTTTGCATGAGATGTGTTAAGATGAACAACACTCACTACCCTATGTCCTTTCATCATTGAGTATCTTAAATTGATCACAATATCCATAGCCATTTGATATGCTTGGTGTAGGGTTGTAGGATCTTTATCCCTCAATAGATAACTCATATTTTTGTCAAATTCTCCTAAGTACACGGCCAAACATTCAACATCATTTTGTCTTATACTCTCTAGAATCTCTCTTACTATCTTTGAAAATATGAGATTAAAAGATGGGACTAACTCATCTTATCCTTTCTCCATGTTTATGAACATTTTCCTTATTAAAACTAGATCAATTTCCTTTCACCAAACTTCTCTATGAACACCACTTTGAATTCCTCCTAGGAATATATGGAGGATGCTAGTAAATAAGAGAACCAGTCTCTTGCATCTCCTCTTAAGGACTAAACAAATAGTCTCATGATCACATCTTCGTGATCTACCTCATAGCCATCCATCACATTATTGAACTCTTGCAAATGTTTATTTGTTGATTCAAACTTATCACCAATGAATTTTGGTAATTTATTTCAGACTTTAGCTAGAATGTCATTTGGGTAGCCACTAATGCCACTGAAATTGATGGCTTTGTACCTTCTAGTGCTAAAACTTCTTTGATAATATGGCTGGGACTAATCACAAACCATGGTTGCGCTAGGAACCATACTAGGATGCATATATTGAAGCATTTTTGGCATGCCTCTTTGAATTCAAATATCAACTCGTAGTTGATTGTTCATTACACCTATTGCTATCTCTAATCATGACCTCGGAATACCACAATGCATAATTCAAATGCATCTACACCTAAGATCTATTTAGTGGGCATATTTCAAGAACAAGCACACTTTCAACATAATACATAAGCTGCAAATTACAATTCAAAAGTATGAAAACTAAATATTATCATCCCTTTCCTCTCTTTGTGCTAATTCACCAATAAAGGAACAAAGGTTTTCCTAAAGCTTCAAATATGGTTTTCATACACAAGTTTCTATTGGATCTCAGTTGTGTTTACAGTTTGTCCTTGATGACAAAATCCCTTTCAGATGGTTCTCCTTGCATACCACAAGTGTATTTCATTTGATTACATTCTTTGAACTCACAATTTTGAAGGCTTACTCATATCGGCGTGAGAATGGCAGGGTCTCCCCGATCCTTTTTGAAATGTCTGTGTTGCCTATCGGCAAGACATTTTTGATGTCATGTCGATTGGAATTTTTTCATTCAGCCTGGCCGGTGGCATTCTCTTTGTTTGATTGACCGGTGAATTGATCTCTTTTAAATGAGGGAGTAATGCGAGTCGGTGTAGTAGTCACAACAAAAGGTGAGTATGTCACCGCCGTCCCGAGAAGATAAATGGAAACACATGACAGGAGGTTTTTCTTCATTGTAACATCTTGGCGAACTTACTTTGTCTCACCGAACGAAGGAAAAGGAACATATCGGCAGGAGTGTTGTATTCGATATGTGGTCTCACCGAAGACATATTGTCTCACTAACCGTGCACCGAAAGGTCTTATCCCGAGGAAAAGGTTATTAACCCGATGTAATGTCATAGTGAACCCGTCAGGTCTTGCCGATGAAGTCTACTGAGTGGCTTTCGGTGAGAGATTTGTGTCATCTTGGCAAATAGGTGTGAATTCGGGGTGTTTCGGTATGACATAAAACAATCTACAAGATGTCTCCCCGATAGTTTGAAGTTACAGTGACATATACAGGATGGATGGACTCGTCAGTAAGAAAAACCTTATGTCACGGCGACCAATGTGTATCATGGGGGCTCTCGGAAAAACAAAGACTTGTCTACGGGGTGTCTCTCGTTTAGCGTATAGTCTAGCGATAGTGTGATTGAAACAAAGTAAATATCGTAGCGATAACTAAGGGAATGTCTAAGCGTTAAAAGTTTCCTTGACTCTGCGTTACATCGATTGAAAAGAATGTTAGGGTAAACTTTTTGAGTTTATTCTTTTAGCTGGATATCGAACCCTAGCCTGGAAGCCATCATAAGAAAGCTTCATAAACTATTCTTTACTATTGTTGCTAGCTGTAACGGCATTGTCAGGATGAAATTCATTTTTGGTTCAGAAATGAATGGTATGGCTGCTATGTTTGATGCGCCTCTTTGGCTGGAAGCTCAACAATGGTTAATGGAGCCATGGGAGTTGCAGATTTGTTTGGTATTTTTATTTATGTGTTTCATGCTGCATATACTAGTTTATAATCACCATTTTCTTTAACTGCTCTCTGCATCTCTGTTACTAATATGACAAATGATGACCTGACTGAGTATTGTCTTTCATACATTAGAGGTTACAATTTTCTGTGGTGGGCAGTTGTGCTTTTTATGCAGAGAAATGATCTCATAAGTTTTAGACTTGTTGAGGATGGCTCTGAGTTGGGTGAAACGACTCTTGTTTTGTTTGGTTGTTCTGCCGTTACTCCTAAAGACAGTTACCTATTTGGCAGATGTATAAATAGAAGCAGAAAACTCTTTTCTGCTGCTGTTGTTATAATTCTGAGATTATCATTCATATCTGCATGAAATGTATGGATAAACTACTGCCGGCAAATCGAATAACAAGATCTGAGAGATTGTGAGTTTCTTCTCTATGAGGTATTTTAGGGATTCAAGTATTGAATCTTTAAGGTATTCTGTAGATGAGAAAACAGAGAGATATGTGCTTAACTGAAAATAGAGAAACCCTCTAAATCATTATTATTGTTCAAAACATAATTTGAGGGGTTGGTACTCCTTTAGATAGATATCTCTAAACGAGGGGTTGGTGCTCCTTGAGTGGGTGCTCAAAAATCAGCTTATAAGGCATTGTGAATAGTTGATTAAAAGATTAAACTTTGGAAGAATTTGGGGGAGTGGTTTTATACCCAAGAGGTTTTCCACTCGGCAATTTTTGTGTCTCTTTGTTCTTTTGTGTTTATTTGTTGTTTGATTCACTATTGGGATTATTACTTTTCTCAATTCTGTTTATGAATGATTACATTCAACTCATGAATACATTAATCAGAGTAATATTGAGATCAGATCTGAGCTATGTTTTTGAATTTTTGAAAATTGGTCAAATATGTTAAGTCAATACGATTCACCTCTACAGTGTCATTTTAACTCAACGATTTCTTGAAAACCAAAATGAAGAATACTTGGAAATGTTGCAGTTGCTGAAAATTGTTCTTCCTGACTGGAAATATTGTAGATCTAGAATTTTTCTTCACATCTTCAACAGGTTCTTCTGATAGAGTCGCCACCTCTCTTCATAGAGGTCTGAACTTCAAACAGTATGAAGCTCTTTCAAAGATAAATTTCTTTCTGAGTTCCTTTCACCAATAGAGCACCACAGATCATGAAATCTTCAGGCTCACTGCAACAAATTATTTCTCCAGGTTTGAAATCCTTCAATATTTGAACCAAATTCAAAATGGAAAATAATATGACTCTATGAATGACTCTTAAGCCTAGATTCTTCAATCAATTTTTTCTCAAATTCTCCCCAACAAAGTCACCATTTTGTTGGTTTTCCAAATTGATCAATCCAATGAATCCTATAGACTAGCCACTTTCTAATGATTAGACTCAATGGTGGATTTAGCCAACTGACAAGATTCAGTCAAAGACTGATATCTTTTGCACTTCTAGCTCTATAGGACCAAGGTGGGTCAACCTCTACAATGCCTAAAGACTTTAATGCAACTATGCACATGCATGGATTTTTAAAGCAGATAACTCCCAATGAGAATAAATGAAGGAAAGCATTAACAACCTCAAACCTAGTTGCATTCTTGGTATTTCAACACTCACTTAGCAATTGGGAGGCATAACTCAACACTAAACCTCAACCAAACAACAAGAATTAAAATGATTTTGAATTTAAAATGTTTCTGAGAATGCATCAGGATGAATAACAGATCATTGCCTAATTCTGGGCCATGGATTCAAATGCATAAAGAGAACTCATCAACAAATGGATTTAAACCAATGGATTTACAACTGTTAATTCCTTACACCAAAAAATCTACTCCTATTGTCAATCAAATTCTTCTTACCAAATCCACCCTACACACTCAAAATCACAATTATCTTCTCAAAGTAATTTAACCATTTCTTTGAAATAGAACCATAAGAAAATAACAAAAATCTCAAGGAAATTGACATGTCAAATCCAAAGATACTTTGTATTATTGAATTCATATGACTAAAATGTACAAAGCTAAAGACAATTTGATGACATTTATGAATTTCTTGCATAAACTGCTTGATATTTACTCATGAAATCAATAGTTACAACTTACAGACTCAATTTATGACTCAGACTCAACATTTCTCTAACCACCCAACCCATACAGAAATTCAAAATCCTTTACAATGAGAGAAGAATTAGAAGATATAAAAGAAGAAAAGCTTTAGAAGTTTATTTGTAGATGCCATCTAGAAGCTTCATCCACCATCAATCAGTAAAATTGTAAAGCCTCTCTCTTCCTTTGCAACAACCAATTTTTTCCTCCATTTTTCCTTTGCCTCAAGTTGTTCAACAATAGAAAATTTCTGCATGTGGAGAATTTCCATCTCAAATTCACCCAAAAGTTGAAAAATATCTTCCCATGAAAGCTTTTATTTATTCCCATTTTTGCTTCCAGCAACAAGCTTATAATAAAGGCCTTTTAAGATTTCCATTTTGAACCTTCAAAACATTTTCCATTGCCCACAATATTTGAAATATTTAAAATATTTCACCCATTAGTTATCTCACCACATATATAAATATTTACTTCCTTCACTAGGCACCAAAGTCTTTCTTGTGCTCATAATGTTTTAAATGTTTCACTTAAAACATTTGCTCATAAGTATTTGATTTCACTTTACAAAAGTGAAATTAAAAAATATCATTGGGCAACAAAAATTTACCCACCATTTTAAACAAAACAATCGGCCCTATTAAAGTCTTCACTTTATATTATATGCTCATGCCATTTAAAATTAAATGGGGCCTCCTTTAAAATATATCTCCATTGGGAATTTTTTTTTTCACCCCACTCTACATTTTTAATGGTGAAGTTGTTTAAAATTTATTTGGATAAAGTATTTTACCCACTTCAAGCTTTACTCTTCTTAAAAAAACTTGCCTTTTAAAAGGGTCAAACCTTGAAATATTTTTCCTTTTA
>VDFB02370067.1:0-14680 GCA_007258455.2 Sequoia sempervirens
TATCCTCAAGGCTTTGGATTTTCTTACTAGAATTGCTTGGAGACCTACAAGGATTAGCCTCCACAATCAATATGAAATCATACACGAACACACTCACATACATTTTGACAAGGTGTTTGGATCTTGAATTGTTGTGATAAATCCTCTAGTGGTTGCTCTTGACTTGCTTGATAATGCTCTTGATAATGCTTAGTCATAAATTCTTTAACTTGCTAGATTCCTTTGAAATAATACATTATATGCAATTATTCTAATTTCCTAAAAATTAAATCCCGACAACCAACTTTAGATATTTAAATTTCAAATAGTAAAATATAGACATCGACATATTTGAATTTGGAGCCAAAATAGGACATAGGTTCCCTAGGCACCAGTGTCATAGGCCTATTTTTTGAAACTTAAGGATTTGGGGGAAAAGAATTAAATGAGAGCGTTTGTTTTATGCTTGCAGTTTGTTAGAAAATGTTTAAAATGAGTTGTGGAATGCATAATTTAGGAAATTAAGTGTTAAATTAGGTCCAATAACTTAAGGGGGGACAAAACATAGTGTGAAATTATCAAGGGTGATAATTTATGATGCTACATTTAGCCCCCACTTTAGTGAGAGTATGAATTTACACTCAAACTCACACTAAAGTATAAAATCTAAGTCAAGAGGGGTCTGAATGTACAAATGTTTAAGAGATAATATGACTATGAATCTAGGGGCATGCACAAGCCCCCATGATTCAAGATCCCATCACAAACCAACATAAGAACAAAGGAAGACACATGTATGAAATGTAACAAGACAACATACACAAACATACACAATGTCAAAATGAAATGCAAAAGGAGGGTACAAATAATCACTGGTTAACAAGTTGCGTTATGCTAGGATCCACACCCAATAACATTATTGAATCATGGGCTAAAAAAATCTGATATTTTCTAGGTGAATCACAAACAAAAGGAAACATGGGCTAGTGAAGTCTGGTATTCACTAGGTGAGCCACAAGAAAAAGTAGAAAAAATGAGAAACACAAAAGGTCTAGTAAAGTCCAATATTCACTAGGTGTGTACCCATAACCATACCAAGAATTATATTCCCTGATAATTTTGATAAGGTGGTACAAAAATGCTATGCCAATGCATCACTAAGTTCAACCCGTGTGAAAAAGTGAAGCAAGAAAATGCCAATTCCAAGCATCACTAAGTCCAACACATGTGAACAAAGTGAAGCAAATAATGCCAATCCATGCTCCCACCTTAAAATTGTAAAACACCATGTTGTGAGCAATTGCCTTAAGATAGAAAAATGATCAATTTCAAGTGATAAAAGGTCATGAGAGCTTATTTGGAAAGCCCTATTCCAATGATATGTTTCCAAATAAAGCTATGTCATGATACAAAAAACAACACAAAGGATGAACACATAAGGGATCCACAGATTCAGGGTTAGTATACGTCTTTGGTACAGTGATATGATAGAGCTTAGAACTAACATCATTCTCCACATACACAATGGTAGAATGATACATAGAGAGAAGACAAACAAAATTTTAGGTCAACATGGAAGAGACCTAAATGTCTCAATGCCTTGCATCGTCTCCAAAAGGAAAACAAAAGACAAAAAGAACAAGGTTTACAACATATACACGAATAGAGATATAAATAGGAGAATGTCACGACTGATTCATTTCCTTTGTATCCTTGTGCCAATAGAGAAACAAGGTTCATCCAAAGAAAACTCACAAAAACAAAGAAACACCAAGAAGAACAATACTGGAGATCACATCATGTTCAAGGAAACACAAAAAAACGCATAAATCAGAAACAACAAAGGAGTACCTCACATGTGAACTGACCTAAAGCGGGTCATTTGTGTCCCAATCTTGCTCATCATATACAAAATGCGAACAAATATCCAAAGGGACTATAGAAAGTGTTGTACTAAGAGCATGACTAGATTCAACAAATGGTGGGTCACTCTCATCATGAGGATCATCACGGTTTCCCACATCTAAATTCATAGACTTTGAAAACAACAAATTAAGCTCATTACACACTTGCTCATCAATTTTAGCAATTTCATCTTAATCATCCAAATTTATCACCATGGGAGATTTAATGATAATGTTAGTTGTAGGTTCTTGTTCCATTCCTTGTTTCGATTCCATGTCCCGTTTTGGTGAAAGTTGTAATTCTTCTTGATTTGTTTGCTTAGGTGTTTGGTTGTCAGGTAATGTTTTATTCTTTTCTTCCAGCTGACAGGCAAGAGTGCGACACCTTCACCTATTCTCTTTAGCATTTATGTTTCTTCTTGTTTGATTTTTAATTTATGAATGGGTAAGAGCGGATTTGTCAACCATCGGTCTCTTTTCTTCCCTTAAGGGGGGAACTGAAGGGATCGACGGGGGTTAGGAAGCCACTGTCTCTTTAGGTCTATACACTTTCTTTATTTTTAGAGGCACAAAAGGAATCATTCAATTGCCTCTTGGTCTTTTGTATGATATAGGTGAAGGAACACTAGCATAAATACCTTGATTACTTGTAAGGGCCTTTTCTTTTAGCATGGGTTCATCCATAACTAGCGAGGGAGGAAAAACCATAGATATATATCACTCAGGAATATTGCTAAGGGATAATTCCATTATGCACTTTTCCTTAAAATTTTGATATGACCTGAAAAAGAAGTCTTCATGAGGTTTAATAGGTTCCATAGGTTGAGGCCAAAATAAATCCAATGAAAATTTTCCATGACAAGACAAAGAATTAAAGCCACTATGATACATTGTGTATATTTGATCTTCAAACGATAACTTTATGCACTTGTGGATAATCGACGAGATGATATTCATGGAGCATAGCCATAGGTAGCCTAACTTCACTTGAAATTGGTCTGATGTTAGGATGATAGAGAATGAGACTTCTAATTTTTTGGATCCAACTTTAAGAGGAATAGTGATCAAACCTATCGTAGAGCGAGGAAAACTATCATCATTTTTCAACCATGCTTTCAACTGTTCATAAGAGTCTTGATAAATCTCACACACATACACAAATTCATTAGTGATCACATGTTTTACACACACAAGATCAATGAGTATCCTTATTATAGGTTTTTCATTGATACGTTCAGCGATATAGAGAGGACCATCAAGCACATGTATGAATGTGTCAATGGTGTCAATGTGGGTGAAAGTAATGTCAGGTAACAAAGTGGTTTGACCCTTACGAGGTTGAACATCTATCAGATTGACCAAATACTTTAGACCATCCTTATCATAAATTTTATCATCATTGTAAGAATTGGCTATGAAGGTAGCCACCCAAGATCTAGAGGCCTAATAGAAAGCACAAATGAGAGAGAAAATAATATGACAAGAATAAACTGTATTCAATGTCAATAATATGAAATGATGGTACAATACTCAATACAATGCATAGGAGACCCCTTAGATACATAGCCAAGGTGAGAACATAGGAGGGCATAAGATTATGACAAGTGTTGTAATCTTATGACATGTGACAACAATGAAGAGTTATCACTCCATCTAAAGTGGAAAGGATAATCTCCACAAAAGGTGGATCACCCACAAAAGGTGGAGAGATGATCACATGATGTGTCCACAAAGGTGGAAGTGATGAGGTATGAGATGTCAACTCCACCAAAGGTGGAAAATCTCCAACAACCTCCTATGTGGTCCCTAAGTAAACTTAACTAAGGTGTAATTATGACCTAGGACAAGGTACAAAATATTTAATTACACCAACACCCCCCCTTAAGTGCAACTTAGGGAGTAGTGCACAAATGAAAACAATGCAAGATGGGTCCCGACTACTAGGCCATGTTAGGTACCCATGTACAAACAATGCAATGAAATCTCTCACAAGTGGAGTAAAGATAGAAAAACCCAGTGGGAAAAAACTACCCCCCAAAAGAGAGATGAGATACAAAAAGCTATGAACATAGCATGAGAAGGAAAAAACCCCATGTGAGGAAAAAGTCCCCCCCATACAAGAGAAGAAGAGAGACAAGGTAGCCCCCCTTCAATGTACAATGATCACCCATGGAAGATGCTCGAGAAGGAATGAAGAAGCTGCTCCAAAACTGTCAAACAATGTTCCTCCCCTTGGGAAGAAACAATACCAAAGGTGTATGAATGAAGTCTCCCCAATCCACAAGTGAAGAAGGAAGAACCCTCAAAATGTAAGAAGTCTCTGAAATCTGCTCAAGTGTCCCTGTGTCGATGCCGAAAGATGCCTTTCCCAAACCATGTGAAGCTGCAATGTAGTCACCTCCTGGAATCTGTGAGAAACCCTTTGCAACAACACTCTCATCTGCTAAAAAAGACAACTCAAGATCTAGCAAGGATGTAGGTAGAACATACTCCAAAGACGATGTCTCCTCAAAAGAGAAAGTGGCCTCCTCCAACTGCTGTAAAGATGCATCCACAATCACATCAACCTCGAAAGACTGATCATGTAGAGGAGGGTCAGAGTGTTCCCTCGCAACAACTGAAGAAGAATCACCTTCATCAAAGAGAAGATGTAAATAATCATATGTGTCTCCCAAATCTACAATGTAGGATTCCACAAACAAATTGCCAATGTATGACAAGTAGTCATCCCATGAAGCTGCTATTGGAAGACAAGGTATACACTGTTGCACTGAATCACAAGGTACTGAAACTATCAGAACACAAGTATCATCAGGTACATCAGTCAATATAGGAGATGGAGTATCAACAATAGGTTCAAGAACCTTAGGACTAGTGAGCACTTCAAGATTCAAGTAACCATACTCAATCTCCTCAATTGTGTCCACACTAGGGTGAACTGAATCATCAATAGGATCAAAATATGAGAAGGTGTAGAACCGAGAATGATCATCAACCTCCCCAACTACAACAAGAGCCATGCTATGCAAATCCTGAACAATGACAAAATCTGGTGTGAACTCTACACTCTTTCCCTCGGTAATTAATTATGTGTAATCGGAGCATGATGGAAAAGGATGTGTTCCTCGACAGTAGGCACACGAGAACATCATTAAATCGCTCCACCTTCAACATCAATACGAACCTCCTTCCACAAACCGCCAAAGAAGTTAAGTTAACATCAAAATGGGTGGTGATGAACAAGAATCAAATGAAGAGTACATATCCTGATCTAAGTCATATGATGGGCTCAATCAAGGGATCCACCGGATCTCAGACATTGAATCAAGAATCGCAAGAAATGCTTGCCCCTTATGTTTATCATATTGAGATGATGTAGAAGAAGGAGATGAGCTTGATGTTGTTGCCATGAGAGTTGTTCCTTTTCCCTTAGAAGAAGTGGAAGGAGATGAGTCCTTCTCTTGATATGCAGCTGGCAAGTTGATGTTGTTCTTCTTAAGGATGTGTTTCAACTCATCAATTTGCTTAACATGACAACGATGCTCATCATGACCAATCCTTTTGCAATATGCACATGTTGGTTGCTCCCTCTTGTTTGAATTGTTGTACTTCTTTGAAGAAGATGATGATGAGATTTGTTGTGGAGGAGTGGATTGTTTGTTCTCTCCTTGTGGCTTTGGCGAAGATTGCTTTTGGTCCTTTCCCTTTGCCTTGCTTATTGTTTCCATGATTGACCACCAATGCTCTTGAAGTTGAAGACTTGAGAATACCCATTTTCATCAACTTATTTTGCTCAAGAATCAAAAGATCTGTGAGAGCCTCAAAAGATGGTGTTGTGAAGTTACTTATTGTCAATCTTTGAGTTTGAAAACTTGAAACAAAGGCTGCATACTCAACTGGAAGTTTATCTAACAAGTTGAAGACCAATTGATCATCCTCTTTTTCAATACCACAATCTTTTAGTTGTGCTCTTAATTCATTTGCCTTAGTGACATAATCTTGAATTGTATCAAAATCTTTGGGATCAAGGCTTAAGAGATCATGTTCAAGTTTGTATCCCTTAACCTTATCAACCTTACCATACAAAGCAGCAAGTTTATCCCAAGCTTCCTTAGCTGTAGTACATTTATCAACATGGAAAATGAGATCATCTGAAATGAACTTTCTTAATGTACCCAATGCCATAGAAGTTTTAGTGAGCCAATCCATATATGCTGCTGGATCTGCTTTAGGATCTGAAGGTGCAGTTATGGTTCCATCAATGTAGTAAATTAATCCTTTTTCCATTAGTTTACTCCATGCACGTACTTTCCAAGTACCATAATTATGTGTAGTTAAGAGTGGAACTTTAGATGAACCCATGATGGAATACAAGAGCACAAGAGAGAAAATATGAACAATCACACAAGAGATACACCCCCCCAAATTCACTCAATCAAAGTACCCCCCACAAATAGATGATTTTGGCACTTTATAATGTAGTGCGTGTACAATAGGCCACTTGCAACTTGGCTAAGTGGGCTTATGATTTCTGATTTACAACTTGCCAATAAAGAGGCTGATAATAGACTAGAACAAATAAGCAAAGACCTAAATCCAGATCTATGCAATACAAGTGCCAAATAGGCCAAAAATGACCATATGCTGAAAGTACAAAATCCACTCAAGATCGCTTCAAACTGATTGCAGATTCAAGAAGTAGACAAAAAATCATGCACTTTCAAAAAAAATGGCACTTGAAAAGGAGTTCGTATGAGCCTGAACGAAGCCTCTGAAGTTGCAGAAATGGTGACAAGACAGGTACAGTCATGAGAAACTGAAAATTCTGGAAAATCTGTGCACCAAAATCAGAAACTGAGTACACCACTACGAAGTACATGAAAAATTAGCTCAAATCAAAAAACATTGCTCGAAAAAAGAAGCAAAAATGAGCTAGATATGGCCTTCCAAAGTTGAACTGCAAAACTGAAAAGCTCATTGGTGAGGGGGGCTGAAATTTTGAAATTCCTTGCCGACGTCATGCTGACGTCATCTATCTGGAAGCTTAAATTTGATCAGCCTGCGGCCCGGGTCAAAAGGAGAATATGCCCTGGGCCGAATATTCTGTGACTAATAGTTTAAAATTGACGTCCATTTAGACGTCGCCAAGCCGTCGCACTGCAACCAAAAAGTGACGGAATATGCTTAACGGACAGAATATTCTCTGGCCGCCCCTGAGTCGGAATCTTCGTTTCTTGCGGAATCTGCTGAAATGTCGGCCGGATTTTGCGCTGCTCCGGAAACGCGTCCCCGGAGATTATAACCGCCGGATTGTTTGAACCTGCCGGAAGTTTGAAAACGTGCCGCTGACTGCCGGGATCCTGCCGTCGGTATTGGTGTTGACTGGTGGTCGCCGGCGTTAATTTTCCGGCCGCAGTGGGAGTGGTGGAGCCGCGGGGTGGCGTCGCGCCATACGTGGCGGGGCCCGTACCCCCTGCGGTACACTGTAATACAACAGTCTGCAGGTCGCAGACTTTGTATAGTCTGCGACTTTGCAGACTAAAATTTTGTTTTATTTTTTGATTTAATAAAATCCTTTACAAAAATCTACAATTTTTGATTTTTTTCAATTTTTTTATTTTTGATTTATAAAAATCAAAACAATAAAAAATTTTGATTTGATTTTCTTGATTTTAAAAATCAGAATTACAATATTTTTCAACAAAAATTTTCAAAATGAATATTAAAATTGGAAAATACCCCAAATTTTAATAGATTTTCATATTTGAAAATTTTCAAAATAATTCTGAAATTTTTTCCAAAAGTTTGAGAAAATAATTTTTTCAGAACTATAGAGAAATTCAGAAAATTGAAAAATACCCCAAATTGACGAAATTTTCAACTGAGCCTCGCGATGTTCGACATTTGATGAAACGGTGCTACGCATCTCAACCGAATCCTAACCAATGGTGGACTTAGATTTGGTGTAGAATGCTCCAAAATGCTGCAGCAACATAGATCTCTCCAAAATGGCGATCCAAAGACGCTCCAATGGCTCTGATACCATGTAAGAATTGGCTATGAAGGTAGCCACCCAAGATCTAGAGGCCTAATAGAAAGCACAAATGAGAGAGAAAATAATATGACAAGAATAAACTGTATTCAATGTCAATAATATGATATGCAATACAATGCTCAATACTCAATACAATGCATAGGAGACCCCTTGGATATATAGCCAAGGTGAGAACATAGGAGGGCATAAGATTATGAAAAGTGTCGTAATCTTATGACATGTGACAACAATGAAGAGTTATCACTCCATCTAAAGTGGAAAAAGATAATGTGATAATCTCCACAAAAGGTGGATCTCCCACAAAAGGTGGAGAGATAATCACATGATGTGTCCACAAAAGGTGGAAGTGATGAGGTATGAGATGTCAACTCCACCAAAGGTGGAAAATCTCCAACAACCTCCTATATGGTCCCTAAGTAAACTTAAGTAAGGTGTAATTATGACCTAGGACAAGGTACAAAATATTTAATTACACCAACAATCATCATTCTATCAACATTCATATCATCATTATTAATATCACAAGCTTGCAAAGTTGGACTAATGGTTTGACATTGATTGGTGAAAAATTTGTAAAGTTTTAAGTTAGGTGGGGCAACAAACTTGCCTTTATCAATAACATCACCCAACCGATGTGATTAGAGTCAATGAGGTCTTGAATTTGAAGTTAAGACATATGCATCACTTCATACGCGTCCTGTGTGTGATGGCGCTGACAAAAGGATTTTGATCAACGCTTTGGAGATACGCTTTTGTATCCATAGGTCTAATAGAGGTAACCGGATTAAGTTTTTCTCAAAAATTTGTAACATGATTGAATGAAGGGAATTAGGAAACTGTGTGAATTTTCTATCTCTTGCTCTAACTTGATATGGAGTTGAACTTATGGCTGCAACTTGTGGGTCAATGTGGTTGGTTGTTTGAGGTGTGTTTATCTTGATAAAGTTCTTGTTTTGCTTCCTGAATAGTTGATAGTTGTGTTGAGGTACAAATTCAAATTTCTCAATAGGACTTGATGAAGATGCCTAATGTAGCCATGGTCAGAGGGTCCTCAAGGAGAACAATCCAAACCATGCAGCAAGAATCACACAATGGAAGCAACACAAAAATTGGAAACAAATACCAATTCAAACATTCTTATTATCAGAAAATTTGATTACAAACAACCAACAACATCTGAGCTTGCAGATTCGGCTCACAGGCCTGATTACAAAATGCTCATAGTACCCTCTTCCTATATGCTCCTCAATGCGAGCGGAAATCCTATAGAGAAATTCTTTCTTTCTCTAATCTTTGACTCTACTACCACTTTTACTTCTTTCTAATGATTTATTACAATGCTTTATACACATTCACAACTCTAGAAACATCTGCATTGGCCCAAAGATCATTACATTATCCAAGGAAAGAAAATGTAATGTGCACATGAATAGGTCGGCCTCAAATTCAAATTACTCCATGGTGAATGAATAAGATGGAGTGTGGACCTAAATCAAGGTTGGGGACACCCTATGGAAAATTTTGAATCACACCGTCAAGATCCGCAAAGTACAAAAACAATCCACAAGCGATCAAAATTGGCTGAAAGGTAAGAAAATTATTCCGGTGTCGGTTCAAGAATAGTTGCATAATCCAAAAGTGATAACTTGCCAAAAAATGAACCAATCGCACTCAAAATTTGGGATAAGCTAAATGAACACTTCCACAACATAAACTTAGATCTACAAATTTTGGTGAGTAAGCACAAAGAATTACCAGATATACCAACCTAAACAGGACAAAAACTAAAACAAAGATAAACTGGAATGAAAATATTTTTGGGTGATGAAAGATTGCCATTACCCAAGGATGCTCCTGCGTCAGACACCCCTGGTGAGAAAAGATGTTCCATGAGAGGAACTCATGAACATCTAATAGGACCCAAGATATAGATCCCATTCTAATTCTTGATCCAAATGTCTTCTCTGTCTGCACTTTTCTTCCTCCCAACCTCCCTCTTTTCCTCAGTCAGATCCTGCAACTTCTTCTTCTATGTATCTTCCTTTCCTTGCCTCATACCTGCACAAGGTAGTAAGGGAATTTTTCCACCACCCACCTAATGTACCTCTCTTACAAGACTTTATCTTATCTGCAACCCAAGTCTTATGCTGCACAATTATGCTTTCACCTTCAAATGTAGCCACAAGGGCCTTCAAATCCATGCCATCCTTCAGCACCACCTTTGCGTCTAGTTCCCCAACTCTGCAACTCTTCTCAAGACTCAAGTTCCTCACTTCCCCCTACTTATTCTTCAAGGAAGCCAAAGAAAAAAATTATCCATCCTTCTCTACAGTAATTAGATTCGTTCTGCAATCATATATAGCTCCTCTATCAAACTGCCAAGGTCTACCGAACAGAACATGGCAAGCACTCATAGACAAAACATCACACAAAAATTCATCTCTGAAGGGGCCAATATTAAAGCTCACCCAACACCATTCTTTCACCTCCTTTACATGATCATCCTATAACCAACCTATCCTATAAGGACAAGGATGTGGGATTCTCTTCAAACCAATTTTCTCCACCATTTCCTCAGATACCAAGTTATCAGTACTTCCAGTATCCAAAATAACCTTACAACACTTACCTCTTGATTTGCATATAGTTTGGAAAAAATTCTTCCTCTATGAAGTGTCAACCTCTTCCTTGCTCTGCCTCATCAATACTATCCTAAGCATAATGGATTCTCTCTGTTCTGGTTCTATCCCATCTTCAATCACTTGTTCTTCATGTGCCACATAATCCTTTTTACTAGTTCCTTTACTTGATCCCTCAGGAAACTCAAAAGATTGATGTCCAAATTCTCCACACTTGAAACATTTACCCAAGAATTCCTTGCTACCATTTCCTCTCCTTTGCACCCTCTGACCTAATTCTTTACTCCACTTAGGTCTTGATTCTTCTTCACTTGTTTGCTTCTCCTTTCCACTACTCATATGCTTCTCCTTTGCTCTAGGATTATTCTATTGTCTTTTCTTCACTTTATCTTCTACCTTAAGAGCATATTGATAGGCATCTTCAATTGTGGAAATCCTCAGCATACTCATCTCATCCTGAATGTTAAATCTAAGGCCATTTATAGATCTTTCCACCTTCTCCCTATTCATCTCTCGGTGCCCAGATTTAATTGTCATCTTGTATAATTCTTGAGTATAATATTTCATACTCATGTCCTTCTACTTCAGGCTCTACAACTTCTTGAACAAATCCAACTCATAGTCTTCTAGAATGAACTTAGCCTTCAACCTTGCAACCATTTGTCTCCACCGAGTGATTCTTGTTTCACCATTCTCCACTTTGTCCTTCTGCAACTCTTTCCACCATAAGGAAACGTGTCCTTTCAACTTAGTTTGTGCCAACCTAACCGTCAATGGGTCTCTAATATCTTCAAGCTCAAAATAGTCTTCCAACTCTCCTATCTAGTCAATCAAGTCTTCTGGATTCAATGTACTAGAGAAGTTAGAAACCTCCACCCTATGACTTATGCTGGTTTGTGCCACCACTCTCAATAGTCTCTCTTCTCCTTCATTTGTCGGTTCTTTAGCCTCAAGTTCTTCTGTAGCTTCTTCATAGTCCTCCTTCAATTCAGGGTTTCTCCTCAAACCACCCAAGAGGTTCCAAATCTCATTCCTCATCTCATTTCTAAAGTCCTCCATCATTTTCTCCATTCTTCTAGGGTTCATCCTTCTCGGTGGAATCTCTCCCCCTGCTCGATGCAACTGCCTCAACTCGGCGATCTGACTACGAGGTTTCAATTTCCTCTCTCTCAATGATCTATTGAACACACTTATAGCCTACCTCAAATCGGTGATCTGTTCACCCCAGGAACACCACAAGGATCTCAACCCCCTCAAAGTTTGCAACCAACTCTCATCTCAAGATTTGTAGGTTCACAACCACACTTTGATACCATCTAATGCAACCACAGTCAAAGGGTTCTCAAGGAGAACAATCCAAACCATGCAACAAGAGTCACACAATGGAAGCAACACAGAAATTGGAAGCAAATACCAATTCAAACATTCTTATTATCAGAAAATTTGATTACAAACAGTCGACAACATCTGGCCTTGCAAATTCGGCTCACAGGCCTAATTACAAAATGCTCATAGTACCCTCTTCCTACATGCTCCTCAATGCGAGTGGAAATCCTACAGAGAAATTCTTTCTTTCTCTAATCTCTGACTCTACTACCACTACTACTACTTTCTAATGATCTATTACAATTCTTTATACACATTCACAACTCCAAAAACATCTATGTCAGCCCAAAGATCATTACATTATCCAAGGAAAGAAAATGTAACATGTGCATGAATAGGTCAGCCTCAAATTTGAATTACTCCACAGTGAATGCATAAGATGGAGTGTGGACCTCAATCAAGGTCAGGGACACCCCATGTAACATTTTGAATCACATTCAAGATTTTCAAAGTACAAAAATGATCCACAAGTGATCAAAACCGCATAATCCAGAAGCAATAACTTGCCAGAAAATGAACGAATCGCGCTCAAAATTTGGGATAAGGTAAATGAACATGTCCACGATGTAAACTTAGATCCGTAAAGTATAGCGAGCAAGCACAAAGAATTACCGGATCTACCAACCTGAACAGGACAAAAATTGAAACAAAGATAAAATGGAATGAAAATATTTTTGGGTGATGCAAGATTGCCATGACCCAAGGATGCTCCTGCATCAATGCCTCTTCATACTGACTAATCAAATTCTGATATTCATGAAGAGCCATACACAAGTGTGTGAAGGATGGATATCTCATCAATAATATCTTATCCCTAATGTCAGGTTGCAAGTTCTCAATGAACACTCTTTGAACATCCACATCTGGAAGAGTAAGATTGATTTGTGAGTATAGTAACTAATATCATCCTATGAATTCTATCACTTTTTCTTGTTTTCCTTGTTTGTACCTCACTAAATCAGTCAATGTAATTTTTGGACCTATGTTTTCTTAGAAATGTTGTAGGAATGCATCAAGTTCATTGAATGAATGAATTGAATTATTCGGCAATGAGAAAAACTATTCCAAGGTCGTATCTTTCAATGACCTAAAAAGAGTTTAGCTAGGAGCTTATCTTCAAAGATGAAGTCACTACACGATATCGTATAAACCGATATGTGACTATTAGGATCTCCTTTACCGTTATACTTCTCAAACCTAGGAATCTTCATGTTTATGATAGTTTTACATTTTGAGCTTGGTTCAATGTTGAGGTTTTTTATTGAAGTGAGTTTATGTTTTTCAAAAGTTGATTGATGACTGATTCATTGCTTGACATGTTTTGGGAAAATATGGTGGGATTCTATAAGTTCTTGGTAGACTACTATGTTGCAATTTTATTAGTAGTAATAAAATTTGAGATGTCATATGTGATGTCATGAAGTTATAAGGATGCCCACTAGAAAACCCTAAGGTTGGAGTTATGCCATTTGTTGGTTGTATCGTTGATGATAGAGATGGAAATGTATATGTAGGAATAGACGGTATAGTTGTAGGAAGAGAGATTTGACTTCCTCCTTAGCAACTAAACTATAAGTAAAAAAGGAAGAAGAGAATCGATAGAACTATAACTCTGCTACAACAAGAATTGGAATGTGGACTATTGAAACAATCACGTTAGACGCCAAATTGTAATATATTTATCCTCCTTCAATTTCTTTATTAAATGTCATGATGATGCACAATCATCCTCAATAAGTGCCTCCATTTTTGCATTTGTTGCACCAAGCTTATTTTGGAAGCTCCCTTGCATCATTGTTTAGAAACTCCTTTAGTTGTGGGTTGCACCTCCTAGTTGTTGCGGGCTATAGTCTACCTCCTTTGGCTTCTTGGGTACAAAGATTTAGTTCATACAAAATCTACACAATACTAATAACGATAGCTTAAGCACAAATATTCATTGGAATTCATACATATCCACACATTAATTATACAATAACTATCACATTATAACCATATTTCCATATACTTCAAATTAGGTCCAGGTTTGCATAATGAGCATAAAATATAGTAAAGTTTAGGAATATGTATGAAATAAGTGTCTGGAAATGTCTATGAGTATGCATAAAAGCATCAGAAAACTAACTAATAACTAGACTCATCATTCCCCCCAACTACCCATTTTCTTGTCCTTAAGCAAATCAACTAGGGCTGGAGGTTGTAATGCAAAGTGATCTCCCCAAAATCTATGACAACATCCACTTCTTTGATTTATTTAAAATAAAAACCTTTTGGTGCCCTGGGATGATGAGTCAAGGTTTTATCTAGGCTCCCTAAATTCATCCCTGGAAGCTATTGCATTATCCCTGATAGGGAATTCAACTCCATTTCTTGGTAGACCAGATACCTTTGTAATTGCATCCTCTGAAGCATCTACCCTCAATCCTCGAATGTTGGCTTCATCATGTTGGAGTGTTGCTGCAAACTGCCTTGCCATATCTTCATTGTATTTTGTTAACTTCAGGAAGTAATCTAACCACCCTGCTCATATGAAAATAGGCAAGAATAATCTATCTTTCGATATCTGTTGGTGTGTAGATGGTTCCCTCCTAATGATATCTCCTCCCATGATGGGATAACCTTACTATGTTATGCTTAGACTTTGTAAATTTCATATCACAATTCAAATTTACCAACCCTTTATGTCTGCTATACTTGCACTTCTTCAATTGTAATTT
>VDFB02370069.1:0-44733 GCA_007258455.2 Sequoia sempervirens
TCTAAAATGCTTTCAAGACATTTCTAGGAGCAAGAAGGTGATGAGAGATTGCTTAGTGATGAAAAGCTTGAGGCATCTTGTGAGGAAGTCATGCCGACCAAAGAAATGATCAAGCGTGAAGTCACAACTTGCAGCCATGAGAATGAGTTGGTGGCTAGAGGGAGTTCACTTCCAGAAGTCTTCTTTGCAATATTTGAAGCAAGGATCAAGAGGGAGTTTTGTGACTCACTGAGAAGAAGTGAAAGTTGCAGTGTTGTAAGGCCAAGTGTTAAATCCTTGAAAGACCTCTTCAGCTGCTGAGATCAGAATTGCACAGGACAGTCATCTGGATTTGATATTGGTAGCTCTACAAACCTATTCAGAATAGAGTAATCTACTATGAGGTCGAGGACGTCTACCTTGAACTCTCTACTATACCAAAGGTGTGCACTGAGGCAAGTGTTGCTGGAAATCTTGGACGAAGAGGTCAAAAGGTTGATGCAAGTGCTTGAAGATTCAGAGGGAGCCTACTAAACCTGAAGAAGATAGTAATCTAGTTGATCTTGGTTCTTTGTGTTGATTTATGGAAACCAATTTTTAGAAGCTTAAGGAGGCTGCAGCTAGTTCAGATCTGGTGGATCCTACTATGTACAGTCAATTGATTGGATCATTGATGTATCTATACTAGACCAGATTGTAGTAAGTGCATTTTTTCAAGTTCATGTGTGAACCAAGGAAAATACTTCTAGTTGCAGCGAAGCATATCCTGAGATACTTGTGTGGCACAGTTGGATATGGGTTGAGATATTTTGTAGGTGTGGATCTGGAGTTGCATGGCTATACTAATTCTAATTGGGCAAGGTGTGTCACAGATCAGAAAAGCACCTCTGGTTGTTCCTTCAGTTTGGGTTCTGCTATGATATCCTGGTGTAGCAGGAAGCAGTCATATGTAGCATTGAGTATAGCAGAGGCAGAATATATTGTAGCTTGTATGGCAGCTCGGGAAGCAGTGTGGCTTTGTAAGCTCCTTGCAGGATTGTTTGGACAATCAATGGAGCCTACTATCATTCATTGTGATAATCAGAGTTGTGTGAAGCTTTCTATCAATCTTGTGTTCCATGACAGAACCAAGCATGTTGAGATCAAGTACCACTATATTAGAGATATGGTACTACAGAAGGCTATATAGTTGAGGTATATCAGCACTGATGAGCAGACGAAAGACATTCTCACCAAGCCTCTCTCCAAGATAAAGTTTGTGTACTTTCGAGATAAGCTTGGTATGGTGGAGAATCTAGCCTTGACTGAGAAAGAGTCTCAGTATCAATGAGCCTTGTTTAATGAGTTCTTCTTTGTTAGAGAAGTTTGAGGTGAAATCCATTGTTAATGCATTTTCCTCTGAGACGGAGGAATTTGAGGTGCAAGCCCTTGTTAATGCATTTCTCTTTGAGATTTGAGGTGAAAGCCCTTGTTTCCACCCTTTGAGAGAGTCATGGTGGATGTCATGTGTGTAACTCCATGACGTATTTTGTGCTTGTGTTTCACCCTCTGGGAGAGCCATGGTGAAAGTCATGTTGAGGTGACAACATCATGCAAGTGATGAACACTTGTACACACCATAGTATGGTTGTAGCCATTATGGTTGACATCGTGTTGAGGCGATATCTAATATCACGATGAGGTGATATTCTTCTTTTCACTCATGGTTGTAGCCATAGTGATAGACATCATGATGAGGTGACTTGTCTTGTGCAGCTGAAAGTATCCTCCCTAGCTGAGAGGGAGTGTTGATGTTTATATTCAGCTTCATTCATATTCTTCCAGCACATTATTTGTTCTTGATTGAATAAATTAAATAATAGCTTGAGAGCTATTTAATTTATACAGCTCATATTCTTAATTGGCACAAGTTCATATATGTGTTGACTTTCTTCTCATTGGTTGCGTCCAAATGAAAGGGCATTATTGGAGGCCGACTTGAAGACTTGTGAAGAAGCACATGTTTCCATGAGAGGCCGACCTCTTGTTATTGCATTTTATAATATCTCTATGTCAATCGACTTTGTTCTTGAAGAGTTGTGTCTCTTCTATCTTTTGATATATATATGACTTCATTTGTTCACAAATGATCATCCATTCATTCACACTTCAGTTCATTCTCATATAGTTCAAAGTTCATCATATGTGTATCCATTCAAGAGTGATCTGAGATTTATATAGAAGGTTGAGATAATCATTAGAGAGTTGTATTCATTCAGTCTGCATTCGCATCAGTCTGTGATGTTGTGTGCTGGCCTTTTGAGTGGCATATTGTATATGTATCATTAATTTTGAAGACTCAATAATATAAGAGTTATTATTGGCTGGGTTTTTCTCCCTCAAGAGGAGGGTTTTCCCAAGGTATCTGTCGTGTTTTGTGTCAAGTTTTGAATTAATTTTTGTGCATGTTAATTTGATCACTAAAATTTAACACCTTTCAACAACTCCATTTTGTTGAGGAGTTCTTAGAGCAGATAACTGTCTTTTTATTCCATGAATCTCACAAAACATATTAAACTCATGGGAGGTGAATTCACCACCTCTGTCAAACCTTAAACATTTTATCCTCAAATTTACTTCATTTTCAACCATAGCTTTGAATGTCTTGAATCTATCTAATGCATCAGATTTCTCTCTAAGAAATGTAACCCATATATACCTAGAGAAATCATCAATCAAAAGCATAAAGTACCTTTCACCTTGTAGACTTCTCACTCTTGTAGGACCACAAAGATATGTATGAATTAAATCCAGTAATCTGGTAATAGATTGTTCCTTTGATCTAAAGTTGTTTCTTGCTTGCTTTCCAAACTGAAAATTCTTGCAAATAGCATTAACAGGCTCTATAATCCTTGATAAATCTCTTACAGCTTGAACTACACTAATACTCGCTAGATTATCAAAATTCATATGACACATTCTTCGATGCCATAACCAACTATCATTAATCTGAGTCATAAAGCATCATCCATCAACACCCTTAAGTTGATATATATTTCCTTCAGACTTCCTTCCTGTAGCAATCATTGTTCTGGATCCTTTCCTGATTTCACATCTCTCATCCTTAAATACAAGATCATATCCTTTACTGTACACATTTTTCCAACACTCAAAAGATTATGCCTTAAGCCCTTAACATAGTAAACATCATCAGTATTATGCTTTCCATCAAAACTTACTGAACCTATCCCACAAATCTTAGCACCAATATCATCTCCAAACATAACTAAGTCTCCATCATATTTTTCAAGTTTAACAAACTTACTCTTGTCACTGGTCATGTGATGTGAACAACCATTGTCAACAACCCAATAGTTCTTTTCTTGTTTAGCATGTAGGGCAGAGATTATAGTACCTTCACTTTTTTCCTTATCCGGAGGGCATTCCTTCACCTATTTTTTTGAATTAGTAGTAGGTTCATCTTTTATAGCCAAGAACAAGCATCCATTGTCATCAGGATCTCCATAATCAAATTCCTCATCAAAAATACTAGCATCCACATTCACATAATATGCTTTGTTGATCTTCTTTCCTTTGTTTTCTTTGTTAAATCTTTGTTTATTCCTCTTAGCTCTTTTCAGACATCTCGAAGCATAATGATCTATTCCTCAACAACTAAAGCATTTAAAAGGTAACTTACCTTCATACTTTTCAGAGCCTTTCTTCATCCTTCTCATAAAGTTAGCTTCTACTTCATCAAGATTTTCTTTATCCGGATTTTTAGCTCTTGTAGCCTTAAAAGAAATTTTTGATTTGGATCCATTTCTTAAATTTGGCTTTCTCATCTCATAAGATGTCAGAGTTCCCAATAACTGATCTTTAGTGTAAGTCTTGTATTCTATATGTTCTTCAATAGCACATACCTTTTTGTTGTATGCATCAGGAAGAGTTCTAAGAATCTTCTTTACAATCCTGGATTCATCTATTGTAGCACCAAGTCCTCGCATTCTAGCTACTACCTCATCCAATATTTGTACATAGGATTTAACATTCTCATCTTCAAACATATGCAGGAGCTCAAACTATGTCTCCAAATTTTGCAACTTTTCTTCTTTGACCCTTTCATCTCCTTCATGTGCCTTTTCTAATGCATCCCAGACTTCTTTAGCAGTCTTCAAATATTGAACTTTAATCAAATTGGAATGTGCAAGACTATTCTTCAAAATGAGCTTTGCCTTATTGTTCGCTTCATGTGCCTTGATTTCATCAGCAGTACTCGGACCATTAGCAGGAATGTAAGTAGTTTTGTAAGCTTTCTCAACATCATATCCACAATACTCTAGATATTCTTCCATTAGTATTTTCCAGATAGCATAATTAGTTCCATCGAACTTTGGATACTCAAAAGTGATCTTGCCAGCCATCCCGGACCTTAAGCAGTTAAGCTCTTCTCCAAGGAACCAAGCTCTAATACCAATTGTTGAACAAGACAAATGAATGGGGGGATGAATCAATTGTAGAAAATCTTAACCTTTAAAACATTCACTAGAATTTAGATCATTCACAAATCCTTTACTTTGCTAAAATGATTAAACATTAAGTGTAAAGGTAGAAACTAAAAAGCAACACACATACACAATAACACCATATTTACGTGGAAAACTCAATAAGGGAAAAACCACGGTGAAGATTAGCTCACAATATAAAGAATATCAAAACCGATTGCAAAGGCTCACTGCCAGAGAAAGCTCATTGCCAAAACAAGACTCGCTATCCAATAAGGACTAACCACCCAGAGGGCTCACTGCCACAGAGATACAAAGAAGATAGAAGAGATATGTTACAGAGAGAAGAAAATCTCAATGCAACAAATATTTCCACCACAATTTGCTCAATCACTTGCAAACATGCATGAATGATAGAGTACACCTTCAACTCATTGCTTCCGGAAACTAAACAATTAGAATTTGCACTGATCTGCCACACTCACATCACATACACACATCCACTTCACATCTATCTTTCTCTATTTCTTCGTATTATCTCTTTGTACACCTTTCACCAATAGCCCATCCTGTACTTATACCATCTTCGACTTTGAAACATATCAAAGTCGACCATTCATCATTTCAATTCAAATTAGGTTGGTTCCAAAACATTTTATGGTGGAATTAGAATGAGTGCAACCCAAACACACACTAAGAGAGGACCCAAATAAGTCCCAACATGCTTCATGAACTTCGAAAGTAGTGTTTAACACAAGGTCGGCCAAACCAGTGTAAAACACAGAACAATTAAGCACACACATCGCTTAACATGATCCAATCTTTCCAAACAACAAAATTATCTTCAACACGGTCAAAAGAGCTTACTCTAGAACCACAAGTCATAAGACTCAACCAAAATGAAATCCGGACCAACTACATTTCTCCAGACCTCAGCTAGACACCCTGAAAACCACAATTCACAACTATTGAACATAACTTGCGCTATACAATGAATCAGGAGCCAAAAATCTGGATATAGTAGCTTCTAACAACCATCATCAACATATCTAAACCACACAAATATAGGAGTAAATCCCAGAGCAACCGCTGAACACTTGCAACCTTTTCTTTTACAATTTTCTCAGTATCCTCAATATATACAACCAATAACCTGCATCCATGACATTAATGACAACAGCAACCAGTTGATAACTAGTTAACCAATTGACATCAATGACAACACCTTCATTTTTGCAACAAGTTTGGGGTAATAAGAATGTTAATATCATAGGATTGATTGGTTGTAGTTTCAATGCAAGCATTTTCAAAGAGACCTTCAATAGGATTTCAAGAATCTCATGCACCTCCTTAGGTGAGGCTTTGGCAAGATAGTCCATGGATTTAGCATAACACAACTTGTTGGTTCATGAACTTGAGCACCCCTTTTTAACATGGCCATCGAGCATAACACAACTTGCTTGATAGTAGAGTTGTGTGTTTCATGAGTGTCTAGCATAACACAGCTTGCTAGCCTTATGGAACCCATCATATTGCATGGGCACCTAACATAATGTAGTGTCCTAGCCAGTAGCTCCATGTAGCTCATGAGTGATTTGGCATAACACAACTTGCTAGTCCTCATGAGAGAATTCCTTTATCTAAAATTTATTTTATGGATGGTATTTGGTATTTGAGACAAATTTAAGACTAAGGTATGTTTGCCTTACTAACTTGAATCCCTTTAGCACTAACCTTATGTTTTTGTGTCTTCTTCGTGTTTGCATTATGTTTACATCGTGTTTTTTTTCATTTTTCGTCATCTTTATGTTATGTTATATCATGTGTTTTCATCGTGTGTGTTTCATTTTTTTGTCATGCATGTTTGTGTATGTTGTCTTGTTGCATTCCATACATGTGTGTTCTTTTGTGCTTATGTTGGTTTGTCATGGGATCTTGAATCCTGGGCACTTGCACTCCCCCTAGATCCATTGTCATCCTATCTCTTCAACATTTGGACAATTGGACCCCTCTTGGCGTATCTTCTACTTTAGTGTGAGTTTAAGCGTAAGTTCATACTCTTACTAAAGTGGAGGCTAAATGTAGCGTCATAAATTGTCACCCTTGACAATTTCACACTATGTTTTGCTCCCCCTTAAGTAATTGGACCTAATTGTACACCTAATTTCCTAAATCATACATTATATAACCCATTTAGACAATTATCAAGAAAACCCCTGTGGAAACCCAATGGTACATTTAATATTTTTCTCTCGACACTTTGTACTTTGCAAAGTAGGGCCAAGACTATTTTGCCTTAAAAATTGAATATGTTGGAGGTGGCATTTTATTATTTGAATTTCAAATGTCCAATGTCAACCATTGGTATTTAATTTTTGCGAAATTAGATTAAATTCCTATAAATACCTAGTCATTTCACCATTTGAAAATTAAGTGGAAAATATTGGAGAAAATATGATCAAGAGAATTATCAAGCAAGTCAAGAACAATCAAGAGCAAATTTATTACAGCAATTCAATATCAAAGCATCATGTCAAAGTGAGTTTGCTCATGTTTATGTTATCATATTGTTTGTGAGATCTAACCCCTGTAGGTCTTCAAGCAAACAACAATCAAGCCTTGAGGAGATTTGTATGACTTCAGTGTTGGCCTTGCTGTTGCACCAAAAGGTCAACCTATCAATGCCCAATACAAGCATCAAATAAGATCCACAGGAGGCGGTTAAACCATGTCATGAATCACACGATCAGCGCTGACCAATGGTGGAAGCGTCGAGCTTCCAACATTCAATCCTTCAAAGAAGCCATTTTTGGAGTGGTGAATTGCAAATCCTTGTTGATTTATCATTCCTTTATCATTTATCTATCTTTCATTGACATTGTCGTTGTGGAAGTGGAAACACTAACACGAGGTTTGACTAAGGCAAGCCCTTATATGGCACAACCCTATCTCTCTTTGAATGTGCAAGTTTCAAATCTAAAAAAGATTAGAAGTTCAAAGGTCAATTATCCATTATTGTAATCAAACCCTACACCTTGAAAACAAACAAAAACTCAATTACAGCAATATTCGACAATGCGACAAGTGGAAATAGAAGGCTCTGATCTGGCACCAAAGGATTGTAAAAACATATCTAAAGTTACTCAACTAGGACCTAATCACTCTAGGTGACATTCTCCATTTTCAACCCCGGATTCATATCACAGGTGTAAAATGCTCTTGCTCAATCCATTTCTATACTCTGAATTTGTTTGACTTTCTATGTTTATTGTATTTGCATCAGTAACATAGTCATTTCATTGCATTTTATCCTTAAGTCCATTTCAAATTTGGTCAAGGGCAAGTTGACTCACCTTTGAGGTTGTAAGTCAATCTTATACCTTGTGCAAATCCATCAAACCCCCGCTACCTCAAAGCCCTCTAAATGATATGTTATGGAAAAGCACCATTGAAATCCTGGGGGAAGTCTTAGGGCTTCACTTTTCATACATTTTATCTAGCCTCTCTTTTTTCCTCTTATGGGCAAGTCAATGATTGTATATACATGATGGATGTAGTCCTTGGGCATCATTGAGTCCTACATATATCATCATCGTTTGTACCTATTCTTTGGAGAGGAATTTTATCCCATTGGGTTTTCTCCTTTTCTTCATTTTTGAAAGATTGCATTGTACATGGATACGTAATATGACCTAGTAGTCGAAACCCATAATATTCCTTTTCATCTTTGCATAATAATCTACACCCTAAGTTACACTTAAGGGGGGTGTTGGTGTGAATAAATGTCTTAAACCTAACTACTTCCTAGTACGAGGGTTTATTCACATGTTAAGTTTACTTAGGCCCTAGGTGTCTTTCGAAAAGTCTTAGTTGTCCAGATAAGATTTTATTTTGATTTAATATTAGTTACCTAAATCATTTAATATTTTTGAGATAGTTGTCTCATTGTATAAGAGTAAGACACATGTCAAGATCTTGTCTAATCCTATCTCACAACTTGCCTTCATAAGCAAGGCATCATATGTACATTTTCATATTCAAGCTTATAATCTTGCATCCATCATCATAGCAAGCTATTCTTGTCATTTTCTATCATGTGGAAGATATTTTGGTCTAGTAACTGTTCCTGGGGGTTTTGGGAGTCATCGTTACTCCTACAAAAAGCCTCCAAATGAGACAACTCTCAAAAAAAGGCAAAATTACTAAATGACAAAATAGCAAATACATACAAAATGTATTAAAACAAACACTAAGAATGCAAAGTTAAGATGTATTTTTTCAACACATACGAAAAAAGAATTTAAACCTCAAGTGATCTATTTATGCCATAAAAGAACCTCATATTGTAAGCATTAAAAAAAATACCTTAAATTTGACAACTATTTACACATCTAAATATTAATATAAATATTTAACAATAAACATAATATTAAAAATGTTTAATAATAAAATAAATCTTAAATACTATATAACATAAATAAATATTAAAAAAATCTAAAAATAAAACTAATCCTTTGAATAAAAATTAAGTAAACAATATATATATCACTTACATTTATATATATATAACATATCTTAAATAAAATATAAAATTAATTAATTAAAATAATTTTAAAAAAAATCAAAAATCTTTGATAAAAAGAAATTAAACAATATAAGGTACTTACAGATTAAAGAAAAAACTATTATAATCATTACTCTTTTATATATGAGTGAGATGAAATATTCTTTTATTATTTTAAAGAATTTGTGATATAGAATAGGCCATATAAAAAATCTCTCTTTTAACATCTGTCACATAATTTTATCCAAAATAAAAAATCGATTACAACAACTTCCAAATTATTTGATAAGAAAATAATTAATATTTTACAAATATGATACCTGGATGTATGGCAAGTAGACAAGGATTTTATCTAACTACTATTCGCCATAACATCTCTTAAAATAAATTTAGATTTATTTCCATTTGTACATCCTGAGAATTCTTTTACATCCATAGGATTAGCACATGATATACAAGGACATTTGCTTCTAGATCTGTCTCTTCTCTTCGAACTCTAATCTTTCCTCGGAAGCTTCAACTGCAATGATGATAAAATGAGATTGAAGTGGCAAAATAAAGACGACAAGCTTGAATCTGGATAAGAGGCCCAATTTAATTGTTTTACATACCTTTGTTCTGGCTGTGGAAAAATACCTTGCTCTCTTCGAATTAGAATTAAAGGAATAGTCCTCGATTGAGGAAACATCTACAGCGTTACTTACATTGCTATTATTTTGACGCTCGTGAACCTGGGAAAGCATTCAACCAAAATGAGTGCTAGAGTTCTATAGGGAAGTCAATTTACAAAAGTACTGTATATTCAATTTCTAATTGATCAAAACATGGGTAAGATTTACACACCTCTCTTGGTACTGAAGGTTCAGCATCAATTAGTTTTACATTGTCTCTGAGAAAAATAACCTGCAAAACATAATGCCAATCCACCATAAGGAACATTCCAGTTATAAAGTACGCTTTTCAGTTCATTTTCGGAAGAATATACTCTGCATGTTTTAAGTTTTAAAAGCACATTCTGGCTACCTTGTTGAGCAAGGACATATTAGACACATCTGTTGCCACCACATGAACGCCCACTGAAATTTTAGAAGCTTCACACTGAGGACAAAATAGAGCCCTGAACACACAGCCGTCCTGCTCTACCCATACACTTTCCCGTTGAGTATCTGCAGTCCTACTAGTCAAAGAGCATTGCTCCAAGCCAGATCTTGTGAAAAGTGGATTAAAAAATGCAATGTCCGAAATTACAACCGAAGTCCTAGCTGGTCTGTCTTTAAAAGTGTCTACATTAGATTGACGGTCTTGCTGTCCGTTTGCCAAACCACTAATATAAGATTTTGACAAGGAAGCTACAGTACACCTAACACGAAACTGCTTTTCAGGCAAGCCAAAGAATTTTCCACAAAAGTTACACGATATTGAATAGGTCTTTTCCGCTATATCTTTGTCTGCTACTGCTGTAATTTTATAATTGTGATCTGATGTAGAACAAAGCGATGAATCCGGAACTGGCTTTGGAGTTTGCAAATCTGATGACTCAATGGTTTCCGTTTGTACTAGAACTCCACCCCTATTATCACCACAGTCCAAACTCTCAACCACAGTTGAACGAGCAGTTGAGCTAGAGATGAAAGTAGATTCACATTGAATGCCTAAGGCTGACAGTGCATTTCCTCCCAAGCACAAGTTTCCGATTTTCTGACATGAAATAACTTTAGTTTGTGGTGACATGCTGCACTCTACTTGATCTTGTTGGTACAAATTATTTGATTCTGTTAATTCGCTAAAAAGCAGTGTTTTTCTCTCACGGTCCAATTGACAACTGATTGGGCTCCTCCTTTTTCTACAGCTGTTGCTTCCACTTATACCTACGGAAGTAGATGAATAATGATTTGAGACAAAATCACCTTCTGAACCTCTGCCTGGTGTTGAGTTTGAAGCATTAAACCTCTCTCCATAAACAAGAGCCGTAGAACCATTTACCAAACATGGTGAAGCATGAGAAAATTGGCTTGAATCAGTTGCAGCTACTGCTTGTCTTGGTGTCTCAATTTGGCACACTTGCACAGATTCACCCTCATTCAAAGATAAAAAATGGGTACTGGACAAATTAATTTTTGTAGACAGGTCCTCTATTTCTAAAGAAGACTCGATATCAATGGTCTCCTGCAAAGAAGACTCAATACCAGTTGTCTCTTGCAAAGAAGACTCAATACCAGTTGTCTCTTGCAAAGAAGATTGTTTAAAGCATCTGGCAATCATAAAAAAAAATAAAAAATATAGAAATATCAGTTACACAATACATTCATTACGAAGGAGAATTTGAGAACTCTGACAAACTGAAGGCAAACTTACTTGGAGTGTTTCTGAATGATTTGGTTTGAGTCAACATGGTCTTCACCATCAGCAAAATCATCCTCAAGCTGAATCGCTGGTTTAGTCATCATATGTTCATTCCTGATCATATTAGCATCACCTGGACAATCGCTCTTTTCCATTGAATCCCTAGCACTTTTGACTTTCTGTGTCATGCTGTTGTCCTTGTGAGATCGTCTGGAAGAGAAGAAGTCTTCTATTTTGTGTGTTGCATTTTTAGTAACATCTTTAGCACTGGCTTTAGCATTTGGAACAGAGGAATTTTCTTTACAAATGAGATCAGAATCATCCATAATTAAACTTTTTGTTATTAAGTTGTTACCAGTAAGTATTTCTGGTTTTCGGTCCTGATAAAATTGTAGAAACCAAAAGTTACATTTTGATGTGCACAAACGTAATACATCCAGGTAACAGAATTGTGATATCAATTCAGCTTTACCTCATATTTACTAAAAAAGTCATGTAACCCCTCAAGAGATTCGCCAAAGTTGTCAAACTGCCTAATAGAGCTTCGCAACCACTTTGACATGTACTCTAAGTTTCTAGCTCTTTTGAAACGCTCATCTGTGATGAACAACTCATTTTAAGTTCAGAACAATCTCATTGCTGCAATGACATCCACAGAACTTTAAAATATGTTCCAGAATCTTGGCAAGTGATGATGGGATACTTACCCAACAGAATGATGGCACCAAAGTCAAGTCGATGCCGAATGCAACGGCCTACAACAAGAAAGAAGAATTAGCTTACTATCAAGAGCCCCTGCAAACATAATTACCTTGGTTGCAATCAATTTTGAGTTACTGATTGTATACAATATAAAAGCTATACTCTACATTAAGAAGGAAACAGGTGGGCTTCTTCAAACTAGCTAGGAGAAGACCATAATTCTTAGTGCAGGGAACGATACTGCATATCCGCTAACTTTCATGTAATAGGTCGAAGACTCACCCACAGCCTGATTTAGTGTTCTAAATGCTTGTTGACAGTACCACTGATCTCCACTAAGAAGATTCTTTGAAGATTTGTATGTATCATTGTATTGTTTTTTTAATTCAACTTGAATATCTTTCCTGTTAAGAAAACATTCATAAGCTTTGGTCAAAAGACTAGGATAACGATTCCATCAAATAGAAGAAAGGATTCTGAAGAAGGGACTTACTTGTTTGGAAATGGAATGCCAACCACAACCTAGCCTTAGTCAAGGGTATTTCATAAAAATATCCACTGTTTCTACTCAATCTTTGTCTTCTAGATTTACTCTTAGTAACAACTATAGTTAAAAGTTGCCTGCAGATTACTAAATAATAATTACAAGATGAGGATACAACAGCTCTTGCATTCTCATCTGCAAAATCAATTCCCTCAGATACCTGCAAAATGACACATTCTTACAGTAAGAGTGCATATTTTTTCAAGATGTTATTTAATACTATTTAATTCAAAATGAGCCGTTTGATGTCAACACGGATGAAGGATCTTTCTTGTGCCACAGTGTTTGTGAGATTTGCAACTGCAGAAATAGAAGAATATAACTGGATCAAATTAATGCTTGCAACTAACAAAATTCATTGAAGTGAATTTCAGAAAGAGATCATGATAATACACAATGTAAGGAGATCACAAAGTATCTGCAATCTACAATACATAAGAGACAGATATAATAAACTACAACATTGACAGCACTGCACTTTTAAATTTCTTGTTATAGAATGCAAGTGTATAGCACTCCAGTTTGTCTGAGGATGTTTCCTCCTTCTAATACCTCCATCGGCCAAACACTATGCAAACCAGTCATTGAGTGTGTTGACTCCAGATCAATATTGCTCTTTCTAAGCATTCCCAGGCTTATGGCTGTGGCTTGAATGCAAGACCTTTCACTTTATACTTGTGTGGCATGCCAGACTCGGTGCTGTCTTTTTCAATCCATGTGGATGCCAAAAACAACTTCAAAGGCAGTGTGGCATGTATATTTCTGACTGGCCTTCAATCTACACCTCCCAGTCACCCTGCAGACTACAAAACACCAAGCTATGTCCCAGTTTAATGGCCATTGGGCTCAACACCAAGCACAAATGACTATTTCCTTCCTATGGGATCAATCTTGAATCCTCCAAGCAGCCAATGCATCCAAGGTGGATACCCAATCCACATGGTAAACACACCATTTCACAACCTGCCAACTTGATCAATCTGTGAGAAGAACTCACAAGGGCAACATGTCAATCCATGATCATAAACAGTTATTTTCCAATTTTCTTGCTAAAGTTCGATTTGTGCCATCAATGTAAAAATGCACGTCAACATCTCATATGAGATTCACTCCCAACTCAAACAAAAATCTAAACAACCCCACTAAAAGCTTGTTTTCCTCGGTTGAGAGCTGTAAGACATTGATGAGCCATCCATGCTAAAAACACTTAGCATACCATTTAGAAAATTTGTACTGTCAAGAGGCATGTGGGACCAATTCCATATCTGACTCTGGAGAAGGCATTCAATAGAAATCACACACATTTGGAGTGATCAAGTCAGCCATCAAACTGATCCATGGGTCAGAGAATTAGTGCATTAATACATTCTGTCATTCCCCTCAAGTAACTTCTACAGTGTTAATGGAGAGCTGGTTCCCAATAGATGATGGTCATATTGAGCTTTGGATCTTCCAAATCCAAACTCAAATGATTGAAAATATGAATTAGCCAAAGATGATGATGCAATGTTCCCCTCAACTGGATCTAATCTCCGACCCTAACAAAGTTCAAATCCTAAATTCCTTGCAATGTATGGTGCACTTATTGCAAAAATTTCGAGAGAAGTTTCAGATTAGAAATTGTCTTCTGGAGCACCCACATAAACACATAATAGAATTTGAGAAATACAAGGCTGATGGAGAAATTATTAAATGCAGGTTTACGTTACCGCAATTGTAGGTGTCTAAAATCCAGTCATAAGAATCTCAGGACTTACAGAAGAAAGAAAAAAGGACCTGAACCTATGGCTGCTCTACACAAGAATGGTGACCAGGCTGAACCACAAGGTGCTATAACTTTTATGTTTGACAAAGAATCTCGAGGGATTGACTTTCCAGCGTGCCTGAAACAGAAGTCCGGGCAAGTACTAATTTCATTGATGGTGCCCATAACAAAGATAGGTGCTGCTGTCTGCTAGATTTCTGCCCTGTAAAGGAATCGAGACTTATTGTCAACCCCATTAGATTTTCCTCCACTATCAAGCCTTTCTCCAAGCCTTGCATTCCCTTCTCTCTTCCCTCTACCACTCAGCCTACCCAGCTTCCTAACCAATTATAACAGTGACATCCTTGCAACTATCTATCATCCAGCACCAATTAGGCTTGGAAAAGCCTGAGAATTACGAAGCCAATCTAAATCCAATGTAAAATCTTTGTATTAATGTTAATGCTGAAAATGCTACACAACCCCCAAATCCCTTAAATTTCAAAGAATCCTCAATCCATATAGCCCTGGCTAATATCAACAATACTCTTAGTAGTCTACTAAAAGCTATTGAATCACAAATCATTCAGAAAGACAACATCCACCACCTCTTCAACATGTTGATTGGTAATTTGCAAGCACTAAAAGATTATCAAAAAACTATTTCCAGCTGTCATTCCATGCAAGAAGAAGCCTCTCCATTCTGAGATTCCGTTATCAAACTTTGTTCAGTCACACAAATACCATTGCAAGGATTGTCAATGCTAATCAGCTTAGGAGGAAGGGTAATGCCATACCACCAACACACCAGTACAACAACAGCACAAAGACATCCCAACCAAGCAAACAAATCCCAAAGAATGGAGGAGCTCTTCAAGTAGACCCCTAGCTTGCTAAATCAGGAGGTATGGGTAATGGGACCATTGGCTAGCCTTTAAATGCTGATGAGCATACTGTTAGTGTTTGGTAGCTTCAGGAGATATTTTCTCCTTAATTTATTCTTGACAAGGCAGGTCGGCCTTATTTTTATAAAAGAAAATTATACTTGTTCAAGGTCGGCTCTAGGATGAAGGGTTGCCTAGCTTGTATAAATAGGAGAAGGTGTCTCCTCATTTCATAATTAAATCAAGCAACTCATTCTCCTCTCTTCAAGTTCGCACTTCAGCAGCAGCTCGCCAATTTTAGAAGCAGATCCGATTTCAAGAAGAAGTTTCTTCATTTTGTATCAAGGAGAATTGTCTCTACACATTGTATTGAATTCAGCCTTGTGTAGGGCCTGAACTGTAAGCAGATTTCTGCTATTATTCTGTAAATATATAAGAGATATATTTTTTTGGGTTTTTCTCCCTCGAAAAGGAGGGTTTTCCCAGGGTAAAATGTTGTGTTCTTGATCTGTGTGTTTTCTATTTCTGCTTATTTACATTTCTGGTCTATAAACTAATATGGTATCAGAGCGGGTTTAAGGGAAGTACTGATCAGATTTAAAGCAAAATATTATTGGGGATTTAATATTACTGTCTAAGATCGCTATTATATGGAGACTACCCAAAGTATCGATTCATTCTAAGAACAGTGAATAAGCAGCCAGATATGACAAAGGAAAATAAGTCAGTATATGTGACGAGTATCTTAGTCGCTTATTGTAAAGAGACAAATATATTTCAGTAGCCACCAAATTTCATATTCAGGAGCTGCTTAGACTGAATAGAAGACAGAGACAAAGTAATGACAAACTAAGAGACATCACGGGAGCAGCCTGGTCGTAGAATAAGAGACAAGAACAGAATCGACATCACTTGTGGATAATTCATGGCTTTCACACATCAGTGGCACAGCTTGGAGGAGACGTTGCAATACGTCTGGCCTTTTTGACACAGCATCTCAACGTATATATGAGACATGAGTTCCCTTGGACGCATTTTGCTAGAGTTCGTGGCAACTAGAGACAGGCGTCCATCCCAACCTTCACTCGGCATTTCAAGGATTTCATGCAGGTTCTTCATTTGCATTTAAATTAGAATATGGTCTCCAATTATGTGGTTACTGCTCACACATAACTCATGTAATGGTCATTTCTCAAAACATAAATTGTTGTAAGCCACTTCATATAGAGAACCATCTGCATTGAATGACAATATTGAATATGACATGAGTTACATATGTGGAGTATTGACTGTAATCTGATTGTAAGTAGTTGCACACCTTATGGTCAATTACCGCCTCTGTAAGCAGTTGCCTGTAGGAAATTACATTTGGTCTTCAGTGGAAGCCGTTGGAAATAGATATCTGTGGGATTCTAAAACAACAAAAATTGCTGCAAGCTTGAGGCGCCATCAAGGTCATGTCTAATTCAGCAACCTGGCAACCCAGCGACCAGGGATATCATCACTTCTGAGGGTACCAGGCCTATTGCCTATCATCATAGTGTTGTTTCCAGCGTTCCCACCACTCCAGGTTCTTATTTGTAAGGCGACAAACAAAGTCATCAGTCACTATCATACCCAGGAGTGCTTGTTCATGCACAAGTCCAGATTAGGATCACAAATCCTTGCACAGCAACATCAAGTCTGATTACATTAAATGATCATTTTTTTTGGTGCATGCACAGTTAGGCGATAAGGCTTGAGGGTTAATATGCCTAAAACCCTAGCTGGGTGTCATTCATTTCTTCCAGACTGAGTTAAACAACCTACAGCTGATCAGGGTCACAAAAATCTGCAATCATTCCACTACAAATATCTATGGGTCATTGCAATCTCCGAGTTGTGGTTTCAATGGTGGGTGCGAAATTAGGATGAGGGTAAATTGATGGCAACATTGAGTGAAGGTGGCGAAGATGAGACACAACTACAGGTCTAGCTCAATGGTGTACCAACATAAAGAGATAAGTATTTTTATGCTTGTACCTTGAATAAATTTTATGTAGTTGATAATAACTCATGCAAAACATTGGGAATAGTGAATCTTGTATGCTTCTAGCATTGGTCTGTATATTTCTCTTCGAGGTAGTTTGATTCTATGAACTATTATTAATCTCTCTAAGATACTTCCAAGACGAATTGAGGAGCATAAGGATGATGAGAGATTGCATAAGGAATTCAAGGGAAGAAAGAGCTTGATGCATCCTGTGAGGAAGTCATGTCGGCTAAAGAAATGAACAAACATGGAGACATAGCTTGCAGCCTTGGGACTGAGCCGGTGGTGCATAACTCTCTTGATTCTTCACTCGAGGGTACAAGGTTGGATCAGCCTTGGATAGAGAATTTGCGATCAGTTTCTTCGAAGAGGAGAAAATGACATTTAGAGGGAGTTAAATTCTGAGAATTCAAAACACAAGTTGAGATCATGTCCAAGAAGAGGACGAAGGTTCTGAGTCTCGTCATTGGAAGGGACTTCACTTCCAGAGGATTTCTTTGCAATCTCTGAGGCAGGGATCAAGAGGGAGTTGTGTGACTCGCTGAGAAGAAGTGAAGGTGTCAGCTAAGTGGGTTGCAATGTTTGGAAGACCTCTTCAGCTGCAGAGAACAAAATTGCACAAGACAGTCAATCTAGATTTGACATTGGTAGCTCTGCAAAACCTATTCAGAATAGGGTGATTTGGGATGAGGTCGAGAAGGACGGTCCTGAACTCTCGCAAGTCAATAGTGTCGAAGGTGTGCATTGGAAACCGTTCCTCTAAGGTAGCATTGCAAGCGATCTTGGACGAGGAGGTCAAAGAGGTTGATGAAGTACTTGGATCTTCAGAGGGAGTCACATCATCATGAAGATTTGTTGTAGTGTATATTTCTCGAGAGGGAAAAATATGAGGTGAAAGCCCTTGTAGTGTATATTTCTCGAGACGGAGGAATATATGAGGTGAAAGCCCTTGTAGTGTATATTTCTTTGAGACGGAGGAATATGAGGTGAAAGCCCTTGTAGTGTATATTTCTCCAGACAAGAAATATGAGTCGAAACCCTTGTTCATCTTTGAGGATCGAGATGAGACGTCATGTTGAGAGACTCCATGACGACATCACGTTGAGAGACTCTGTGATGAACCCTTGTACTTGTGTCTCTTTCCACACATGGGAGTAGCCATTGTGGATGTCATGTTGAGAGACTCCATGACGACATCACTTGGTGCCATGTGGTTTGGCAGTGGCCTATGTTGGTTAGTATGCACCACCAAGGTGAGAGCATGGATTAAGGCTTGACTCAAACCTTTCAGCCTTTCTTCAAAAGCAACACACTCTGCCATTGCATCTTTTGTTAGGTGCCAAAATTAAACTAAATGTTGCCAAACGTTGTGCCACATAGATTGATCATCATATTGCCCTACCTTCATAACTTGAAACATCTAATGTGTGACATGTTGAGTGTGTGTCGTGGTTGTCTCAATCATATGATCTTTCAATGTTGTTTGAATGTGTTTGGTATCATAGTTTGAAAGATTGTGATATTGCTATCAGGATTCAACCATGTAGTTTTCGAGTCAAACTCATTGACCCATGTTTCATGAGTAGTGGTTCACAAGAACCCATCTCTCATGATAATGAATGGTCCACTTAGCACTCATTGCATCTAGGTGATGCTCAGAGGTGAAGCACTTGGGCCTTCCCAAGGTCACCCATCCAATTACCTGGCAAGCGAAGTTAACCAAGAGTTTCCCAAGGTTAAGCCCACTTAGCTTGCAACCCCATTTGCAAAACCATCGCAAGTGTTGTGCCTTATGAACCATTCATTATAGAGCCCCTTTAGCTCATCAATTGATAAGTAGGAGGTATTTTTCCACATCGTCAAATTGTGATGATATGCTATCAAGATTCAACCGTGTAGTTTTTGAGTCAAACTCATTGACCCATGTTTCATGAGTAGTGGTTCACAAAAACCCATCTCTCATGATAATGAATGGTCCACTTAGCACTCATTGCATCTAGATGATGCTCACAAAGGTGAAGCATTGGGCCTTCCCAAGAGGTCACCCATCCTGTACTCTAGCTCAAGCGCTTAACCAGAGTTTCCCCAAGGTTAAGCCCACTTAGCTACAACCCCATTTGAACCATTCATTATCATGAGAGATGGGTTCTTGTGAACCCTACTCATGAAACATGGGTCAATGAGTTTGACTCAAGAACTACACGGTTGAATCCTGATGGCAATATCACAATTTGACACGCTGTGGAAAAATACCTCCTACTTATTAGTTTGAAAGATGTTTAGTCATTGTTGGTTTAAGAAAAGGTGAAGAGTCAAAAGTGTGGCTTGAAGACTTACACACTGAAAACTAGATGAAGACAAAGTATCACAATAGAAAAAGAATAAAAGCATTTTTTCAAGTGGTTCAAAAAATGGTTAAAGGACCATGATGCAAAGGCTTGCTCTTCCATTGTGGAGTCTTGACACACCCTTTTGGAAGATGCAACCAAATCTTATCACCCACTTCAAATTCATAAAGTACAGATTGTGCACTGTGACACTCATTGTACTTCTATTGCTGTCACATTAGAATGTGTTGATGCACCATTGAACGTGTTATAGAAACTTTTATACCTTTTCCCCCTCTTTCTCCTATGTACACAACTATGTTGGTAGGTGTGTGATAGCCAATGTTATGGAGCATGGCTTGCTAGAACTTGAGACGTGTTTGAAATGGATTATGCCCCAAAGAACTATGGAGAGCTACATTATAAGCATATTAAATGAAAGGTGTTGTCCAATGTGGATGTGCATTGTTGTACAACACAACAAGCAGGCAAGAATTTGATTGAGAACTTTTGTTTACACATTTATCTAACAATGGAATGCACTATATCAGTCAAATTGACCATCAAACATCTCCCAAATGATTGACAAACCTCAAATCATGATTGTACTTAAATAAAGTCCAAAAAGAACCAAAACATGGTTGAAGAATAGGTTTGTTGTGTCTAGCAGGTTAACACTATACTTTCAACCATGAGAACCTTCTTTAAAAATCTGTTCACTACAACAAGCATTGAATCATGTTGGTGATTTGTTATAAGCAATTCAAATAAGAAACCCATCTAAATCAATTCCTAAAACTTGGATTAAACCAACAATACTATATAGAACCCAAGCATCTTATGTGTTGGCTTGGCAATGTAGCAAGGAAGGAAAATTTTGAAATGGTACTTTGTATCTTTAAGCATAGAAGGCCAAGAAAAAGTGGGAGTGTCGATATGTATGGTATCTTGATGTTGTTTGTGTTATGTTGATTCAAGGAACATCATTCAAGTGGAGCATTCGCTGAGGTGTCAATGAGCACCAACTTGCAAAAAGGTGGCGTGGTATCAAACTATTGAAAGGATGTCGTTGAACTTCTATGCAATGTGGTTTAATGTTGGTCTACATGAGTTTGTTTGCATGATTAATATGAGAGCACAAATTGAGGATTGACTCGAATGCTTAGCCACACATCCAAACATTGTGGGGATGTTAATCATTGTTTCATGTTTGAGAATTTTTTACCACAAACTCTAGTAATAAGATTTTGAATCTCTTCCAAACTCTAAAAAGGATCAACAACTTTAGGATTAAAAAGTCTAAAATTTGTGTACTTGAAAATGTAAGGCAGTGTGGTTTGCATGAAGAAATAGGATGAGTGTTGATTGGTCAAAGTCAACAACCCATTGCAACTACAATAAGACCAATCAGGTCATGCATGATTTCATGTCTGGCATACATGCACAAATTAATACACTTCTTAAAATCAAGGCCGCTCAATGTTCAATTGGGACTTCGAGTAGGATCCCATGTATGTAGTTAAGTCAACAAATTGACGATGATTGATTCATCAAGGAAGATGACTGCCATCAACCTTCCTCTTCTCTCCATTGTTTGTATGCACTACAAGAAAGCTGATTGCAATTGTTTTTCATCAAATATTTTTTATGAATAAAGATTCCCTTGGTTCACTTGGGAGAAATCGGTAGTACAAACTTGAGGTTTGCACGCTTGTGTCTTATTTTGTTATACAAGTTAAGACATTGTTGAACCTTAAATTTATAGTGCTTAGATTGAGTCACACTATGTATGTCTACATGCAGTTTCTATGCTAATCATCATAGGATTATGTGGTGGTTGTTTGCAGTTCAAACTGTTATATCTTTTCTTGCAATTTATTATTGGATTTGTAGATCGCTTCATATTGTAGCCTAACTACTTGTACCTTCCAGAATCTGACATGCAATATTTTCCTACAATTTTGATTTAGATTGCTGATAAAAGGATTTCTGAAAGTGAATTTTTGTGTGTTCAATTCTAGAATGGCAAGTTCATTTTTTATGGTTTCAAGCTCACACCCTTGCATGTGTGTTTCACCTAGCAGAAGAAGCGAGGAGAGTTTTCAGCTCACACTCATGGTATCAGGGCAAGTGAAGTATGTAGAGAGGCACAATCTCCACCAAAGGACAGTAGGGAAGAGAACAAGGATGCCTACAACAACATTCACCAAACCCAATGGGTTCCATTAGTGATTGTGCTCATGTTTTGGCTAGCATTGACTCCAAGAACCTCAACAACTTGAAAACCGATCACACCTAATCATCTTTCCCAAGCACAATAGGAGTCTTTGGAGAAGGATTGATTCTTGTTAAGGCTATGTTGATTGTCTAATCTAAGCTACTCTACTATACAAGTGCAAGGATGTCAACAACCTACTTCTAGCACTAATATTAATCTACACTAATCATGATAGGTAAAAGGGGTAGGAGGAAGATAAGGTTTAGAGAAACAAAAGGAAAAGACGCAATGCAACAAAAAAAAACTGATCAATTTGACTCTCCTTTCAAAGTTCATCCTTGAGCTCTCTACCCTAATGATGGCTCACAGAGTGTGATCCAAAACGTTGATACAAAAACTTGCACACAATCAGAACCAGAAACAGCACAATCAATGTTCTTATGGATTGTGGAAATCTATTAGCACTGATTCAACCTTCCATTCGTGCTTACAAGTGAAGTACAACATAGGCAAGTTCAACTTACTTCCATAGTAGAGAAAATTTATTACATCATGAAGTAAAAGATGATTACAAAAGTGGGCTAACCCATATTTATATAAAATTGTGATTCCTCAAGCTCGTGCCACCTTTAGTGATTCATGGCACAAAAGAATTACAATATACAAAAGAAGATAAAGAGAGGGAGGCAAGTGTCAAGTGGAGGAAGATCAACCTAATGATCGTTTAGAGATGTTGATTAGTGTGCTTTGATGCCTAATGGGGATTGTCAGGTGCATTGCAACCTCCACAGGGATAAGTGATAACAATGGATGAGCTAGAGGGCATCCATTAACTATTGGTGGTGCATCTAGGAGATCGAACTAACAAAGGCTCCTTGATGAGTCTGTAGAGGGTCATTGTTGTAGATGATCATGTTATTGGCAAGATATCCCTCAAATGCATGTGTCAATCCATCAAGATCTTTGGCAAGCAACTAGAAAACCACATCTATCGTAGAGGAAAGTGTCATGTCCCCTTCCCTTGACATCTCTCAGAGCTGATGATTAGCCTATTATGTGACCCTCGTAGGCCAATAGGATGGATAGAGGGTCTTGATGGAGCTTGGCTTGGCTTCAGTTGTCAGAATTTCACCAATTGGCTTTCGTTCGGGCTCATTCGGACACCATTTGCCTGAGTTGCTATTTTTAGCAGTATTTGGCACTCAGAGAGGCACCCCTGCTATTTTTAGCAGTATGGTTTGGTCATGTGCAGAATCACTCACTTATTCACCAGCTTCAGAAGGTTCGTGAATCGGACACATTTTGAGGGAGATATTAATATTTAATTGATTAATTAAATATTAATTATTCGGAGCTAATATTATAAAGTTATAATATTTTAATATTATAACTTAAGTGAGTATTAAAGGGGTCGACCATCATTGAAAAGGGGACCATTTTTAATTAATCTTTTAATTAAAAAGAGGCGTCCAACTTTGGAAAAATTAAAAGGTGAAAATACAATTTTATTTAAATGATGCCCAATTGAGAAAAGTCGCACTTTTCAAGAATATAAGGCTTTTGCATTGGGATTCGAGCCATTATGTTGAATATTGAATTTTTGATCAAGTCTTCTTCCGGAGAACGAAGCCTAGGGTTTCAGTTGTCAGGTATTGGAGAACGAGCCATCTTCGTTCCAATTCAGATGTGAAATAACGGTGATTTATTGCTTTCTAGAGAAAACCCTAGGTTTCCCCTTCTTCTGCCTCTGTCTGCTTTTTCTGGTTCTGAAGTTTTGGTTTTTTTGTAATTTTTGGGTTTTTGCATGAAATGAAAGAATGCGATTTTGCTTGGAAAATAATAATAAATTCTATAAAAATGCTAAATGGCCAATATGCATAGGAAATACAAGATATATTGAAGGCGATTCATCTATTGTTCATATGGGCTCAATACAACATAGATCTGATAGCATGCAATAAAGAATACAATCTTTTATTGAGAAAAAACCTGGTAAACAGTCTGTAGATGATCAAAATCTGGTACGGCTTCTTGTTTTCTCCTTTCCCTCGATGAAATGGAGTAGATGAATGACGTCCTTGTGAGACTATTGAGAGAGTCGGCCTCGAAATACCGCCTCAGCAACTGCGCCGCAAAACATTGAAACAAGTGTCGACTCCTCTAAATTACTATATCCGACTCGATAATGGTGCGCCTTGGTAAATAGATATTCTCTGAATGCAAACATTGGAAAGAACTCTGAAGATAATAAATTCTCTGAAGATCAATGATTTCCTGAATGAAGCTCTGCTGCAATGAATGAAGAAACCTCTGCTGCAATAAATCAAGTGGTATTTCACACCCTCTGAATTGCTTCCGATGGAGATGGCTCGTTCCCCAAGGAATTCGAACTTGAAACCCTAAAGTCTCTTGCTCAGATCAAAGTTGATCAGTTTCTCAAAATCAATAATCACATAATGGCACAAAACCCAAGGCAAATGCACTAATATGCTCAAAAGTGCGATTTCCTCAATAATAGGGTTTTAATAAATATTTGACTTTTAATTCTTTTAATTCTTCCATAGTCTCAGCCAAAATATTTAATCATAATTTAATTGCCAAAATGACCCCTTCTGATGATGGCGCACCCCTCAAGAAGAATCACTTAAGTTATAATTTAATATTATAACTTTATATTATAATCATTAAATAATTAATATTTAATTAATACAATTAAATATTAATATTTCTCTCGTTCCTCCTCCGATGACTTCCGTGAAGCTGACGAACAGAAGTGATTCGATTGTCCAAAGCCATACTGCTAAAAATAGCAGGGGTCCCAGCTGCTGCCAGAACTGCTAAAATAGCAACTCAAAAGTCTCCGATCGAGCCCAAACGAAAGCCTCGATCAAACTGGCCGAGCCAAGCTCGAAGTGACCCTCTATCATCTATCGGCCCTCAGTCGTGTGATAACAATCACGGTATCCAGATGAGAGATATCTTCATTCAGAAGCTATCACAGAGCATTCACAGAGTATTTATCTTCAGGGTTTTCAGTCTGTGCTTTATCCAGAAGGGTTTCTCTTCCTGAGGCGCCTATTTTACAAGTTCCAGACATTCAAATCAAGGGCCGTATTTTTGTTTGCTGCTGCTGTATCAAAGGCCGTACATTTCTGCTGTTACAGGGCCGTACCATTGAGAAAAAGGCCGTACTTTTTGTTTAAGGCAAATCGCCTTCCTTATTGGCAGTCAGACTTCATCATTGGAGGCGCATATATAACTGGCATCATTTCCTTTCATCTGGCGCAGGAGAAAGTAGATTAATGTCTCAGCCGTACCATTTCATGGAGATTATCAACTGGCTGCAATACCAGGTTTTCATCAAATAAAGCATTGTTTTCTCATTCATCTGTTATCAGATCTCTTTGTAAATCGCTCCAGTAGATTAATATATTGATTGGCATCATTAGATCTCCTATTTTCCATCAATATTGGCATTGTATGATTTTATTTGAATTTTATATCAAATTCTTGCAAAATCGCATTATATCATTTATGCACAAAAACACCAAAAAAAACCAAAAGCGTTGAGAAATAAGCAAAAGCAGACTTTGAAAAAGAGTGAAACGGGGGTTTCTACAAAAGTGTGAGCGAGTGGTGGGATAAAACTAAGCAAGAAATGAGAATTAAAGAGAACATGAGGACCTTCATGAAGATTTTTTCTACTCACAAATGTCTACAAGAATTGAAGGAGTGCTATATTGGATGTTTGTGCTAGTGATGGGTCCCATGTGATGGCGGGAGTTGCTAAAGTGCCCAATTTTGGCATCTAGTGTGTGATCAATACAAAGCAAGCATTTGATCTAACAATGGAGCTTGAAACTTGCAAAAAAGTTTCACTCACACATTTCAAGTCCTTCGTTTGAAGTGATCTACTTCTTTGGATCCACTAAAAGGCTATCGGATCCACTACCTTGCTCAATAACCATGATGATCATGTTCAACAAATTCCTTCAATGGATGTTGTACACTAACAGTCATTTCCAATTCTTTCCACATTTAGGGTGCTCTCTAATTGGTATCCTCGGCTAAAAACCTTCTCTATCTTCAAAGGCCTACAACAATTATTTTAAGGTTACCTATATAAATAGTAAAAACAAAATTTTAAGGAGGAAACTCTCTAATACCCTATTTATGACTAAAACTGCTCTCATAGTCATTGTATTGTGCTTTGGGATGAACCAATGAATGCCAATAGCTTGATTAATGCTCCTAGAAAGTTACCTGAATGTGTTCAAAGGGAAGCTTTTCTTGAAATAGTCCAAGTGCATGCCCCTATATCATTGAACAAAACCTGATTGAAATCCATGCCTTGAAATGGGTTGTGATTTTGGCAAGCAAAAGGATGTTGACACCAGTAATAGCTAACAAAACATTGCTTGTTTGTAAATGTTATCAAATATCATCCTTTCTTGCAGTTCCAAAATTTATTGCCAAAAACAATATAGATGCTGGATAATTCCTTCAGGTGGACTTAAAAACTCTATAATTATAATTAGGATGTCTCATAAGAAGTTAGATAATGTAAAGGCAAAATAATTACCATTCTACTTCTACAGTAATGTGTCAAACCAGTGTTACACAGGAACATGTCCTCTGGACTTCTCTAGCTGTTCCTTTCCCCAAGACATTTTGGGGACAAGGGGACTGCTAAAAAATGTCCTCATCCCCAATCATTAAAAAATTTGGGGGATGTCCAAGCCAAAAAAAAAAAGTAAGAATATTGAAAAAAACAAGAAAATTATGAAAAACATGTCAGGGCTGCCATAAATATCTTTTTTTTGGTACTTGATTCTGTCATTCAGCTCATTATCAATGTCAAGATGTATTAGTCTATTAGAAAATAGAAACTCTAGATATTCAATGATCAATGGTAGGTTTGACAAAAATCAAAAGATGATATCTAAACTCTGCCCTTGGATGTAATGTGTCAAAATGCTGTGAATATCTAAGATTGTGTGAAATTTGCTATCACAGCCAACTGATTTTATAATCCTCTCATTTATATAATATAAATATTTATGTTTAAAATAAAAAAGCACAAGGCTGTAACTGATGATGCTGAAATTTTGCCTTTCTTTGAATAAATATCCAGATCCAAGTGTTTAACATATTTAGGACATGGTTTGATGAGACACACTTTCTGGAAACATACATCATCTACTTAATTGAGAGATCCTATATCAGCACCATGAATTAGGACTGATCTATAGTCATGTCACTTTTATACTAATCTTTTTCTAAAACCAGATTCAAGTGTGAACACAAACGTTAAATCTACCAAGGTTATGCATTTACCCTATGATAGAATAACTTGTAGCCTTTGAGCATTTTGTTGTAACTGTCATATAATATATATGCCATACATTGACAGTGGAAGCAATGAAATTTTGATAATCTGCATGTCAATTCCCACGTGAATTCTAAGTTCAGGCTCTAACATGATGCAATATGGTTCTATAATGTATATGATGAATTCCTCATACATGAATAGCTGAAATTTCCTATTTTTAATAAATTTTCCCTATTTTTTTTATAGTCGTCCCCTTAAAAAAGGCCTCCCATTTCCTTACCATCCCAAAAATGCATCCCACCATCCCCATCCCATAAATGCTGTGGAACATAGGGGCAAACACATATTAGGTAGCATTTAGTTGCATCTAAAGACAAGAAATTCAACAAGTACTTGCAAAGCATACATGAGGGACAAGAAGCCACCTTTCCTCGACAAACTGCCAGAAATGCAGCACCTCCATTCAAGTCCTTTTTAGAGTTACCATATTTAGGCACTTGTTTATGAGCATCCTTCACCTTATGGACTATTCCTTTCTTTTCTCCACAAATTGCACGATAGTAACCACTGAGCACTGGCTCAAAATCATCCTGATTTCCTCTAGGTTCTGAGAAAATTCATTACAAACATAATAAACCATGCTGTACGAATTATAACAAACCACCTTGTCAAACATATGTACCTTTAACAACTCTATTCAAGAAAAAGAGAGAAAATAAACTATAATAGCTACAATACTTGGATATATTTTATATGATGTTACATGATTTTCAGACATCAGGTGATTAAGATTTAGAAAAGCGAAACATATGTGGCAGCTAAAGTTCTCCAGAGCTGGAAAATGTTTCTAAACTCTCAATATTCTCATTTGAATTGAAAAGGTCAGAACTAAGAGATATTTTCAAAGGCAAATCTCCATTTACATATTAATTGCATAAAGCTTTAGGGAACTTTAGCTGCCTAAACACATTTCTATTTTTCTTCATTTCAATAAATTGTTGTAAGAGTTTCCTACTGACTTCGAAAGAAATGGTACTAGACCCAGGTTCAAATCTCTGTGTGGACATATAAAGTGTTAAATGTGAAATGTGAATCGTGAAAAGTACCCTCCCAAGTTTAAAAGAGGTTTTCCAAATCAAAAAAAAATCACCAAGAACATGTGAAATATAAATTGGGATGAGTACCCTCCCAAGTTTAAAAATGGAGTCTCCAAATCAAAAAAGAGCTTGCCGAGGATGTTAGGAATGCTATTCCAGTTTCTCTCACACAGAATAGATAAAAAAGACCCTTCTTTACTTCTGTGACCTGTCCTTACATTGAAACCCTTTTCTGTACATAACATGATATTACATAAAAGATACGTATGCCTAAAAAAAAAGGGTGATAAACATCTTTCATTATTTCAGGGCAGCTTGATTTAAGTGTAAAAGCATATTGCCCTTCATTGTGCCCTAAATTAGCACATATGCAATCATTTGCAATCCAATTATTTTTTCTTAAATTACCAACAAAAATTTTCTTTTGTGAATTCAGGCGAATCCATTGGCCAGTTGCCTTCCACCGGTTGCAAAGTTTATCCATCAACTTGTAGCTAGGAAAGAAAATAAGAGTGCCATCTGGAACAATCTTGCATATCTCCTCCAGTACAGTTCCAAGTGCATCCTTTGAAGCCATACCAAAGAAGAAATTAGCATTATGAGGACCATAGGACTCAGAGAAGACATTCAAACTCTAGTTTTTTTAATTGCTTGCCTGAAATTCATAGCCATCTGCTGTTTTATAGCTGGCATTTAAAGGCACACATTGTGGGCCTGCAGCCACAGAGGCAGCCCAAACCTATAAAGACAAACTAGAATAAGAGTTATGATTATTAGTTTATTGATTCTAAAGGTGTGTAACTCGACATAATACACAGCAAACCTGAGAATCCATGTTGATGACATGGGGAGCTTCCATGCAGATTTCAAATGGAACTCCAAGTTCAGAAGCAAATGAATTCAAAGGTGAAAGAGTCCTGCCACACACATAGCAACATCAAGGTTATTACACCAGTCCAGATATTGCAAACAAAGCTCCAGTTACAACATATGTAATTACTAATTGTCTATGTTTAGTTCTGCATGTCAAATACACAAAGTGAGCAATCAGAACTATAAATCAAAGAACAGTTAAATTCATACATGGCACTTAAAGGTGCTAGAAGCACTGAGTTTTCCCTCATCAGTAATAACCTATATCTCGTGTTAATATATGTAATGCCTTTCTCCACAAACTATACTCAAGACCATCTGAGACCACTTCAACTTGAATCTCAAATTAAAGATTAACTGTAACATATTTGCCAAGTTCATAAAGTATGATGCATTCAGGAGGTCCAAAAAATGGAAATCCAGTTCAAAAAACATGGTAAAAGTTCTTTAGGAATTGAAAAGTCCAGACCATATCAGACAAATCTGGCCACTCCATAAAATCCAGATCCGATTAGATTTGGTTCAATAAATCCAAATTTTGTAACTAGGATGTCTAAGACGGTCCTTCATACAGATAACAGTATCTTTAAAGAGGAGGGCAACGGTAGAATCCCTATACCCACCAAATAAAAGTAGATGTAATTCCTTAATTTTACAAAATGGCGTCACTTTTCATCTACAATCAAATATTAAATAAAAGATAAACAATAGTGTTGTATGTACTAAGAATTACCCAGATGTAAGAATAACTGACAAGGAAGCCTTAGCTATTTCTTTGAAGACAACTGCAGGGTTTAAACACCATAGATTGAAAGAATGTGTCCAGCCTTTTACAGACATACCTGAGCACATTTAAAGCATCAAAAGTGCATGAAATAACATAATAATACTGTCAGTAGAGAAAAAAATATTATGCCCTATTTTATGTGCATTAACTCTCACCTTCATCTCGTTTAACATATTTCTGAAGGCAGAGTTGATAATCAAATGCACCTTGGCCGTTTTGAGAGAAGAAATAAGAAAGTGAAGAGAAGAGACCTGTATACAATGTCTAGAAATGTTAAACATGTTGCCTTTAGTTTCTAAGGAAAAACAATACACAGGTGATACATGCCAACAATTGATTTTACCTTCAAGTGTGGATGCTGAGAGCCCACTCAAATGAATTCCATCTTTCTCTGGATCTGAAGCAGCTTTGATTGCCTGCAGTTTCATATCATTGAAAGATAACTCTCAAGTTTATCCTATAACTTGTACCACTTACAACTCAACACAAATAATCAGTCTGCATAGAACCTGACTGGCGCACTGTTCTAAAATTGGAAAATGGTCTTGCGAAATGCCAGCTGCCTGAAGTTCCCTTAAGGCTTTGTCACCAGTCCAGCTGTTGAGGAAAACAAATCATTACCATAGTAATTAACAGATGAGTAACTAAAGAAAACTTCATATCTGTATCAGCACAATAGAACAATTGGTTATTATAAATAGAACTTATAATTCTGGCAATGATCAATAAAGGCAGTTTCCCAGAAATCAACATTGCCCTCCTTTCTCACCATTTAGTCTTCTTTCCTTACAGTGATAACCATGTTACCGAAACTGGATGAAAAATGCAATGTTTTGGGGTATGAGTCATACCGGAATCAGTTACTAATCCAAATTGCCTATGGAATCTAGCAAGATTCAGATTTGGGCATTCAAAATCACATGAAAACAATGCATTGCATAATTGGGCAATTCAGGCATTGACATGGTGATTCCAAACCATTTCCAAATCAAATCCATCATCTAGCAAATTTTTTGAGACATTTTTTGACTTTTTTATACTCATGAAACCCTAAACATCCACCCTAAACACAACAACCACCATATTATCATGCATTTCATATGTAATCTTGCAGCTACAGAGAAAAAACATGTTCACATGTTGGAGTTGCAGCAACAAGAAAAGAAAGCCAATTCATGTGTTGTGTCGCAACAAAAGCAAACAACAAACAAGGAAACGAGTGCAAAGAACAAGGAAAAGTTAGCAACCACAAATAACCAATTACTCTGATATTTATCTCCTTGCGCTTTGAATGGGACATGGGTTTCTACCTATGTTCCACGGAGTCTCAAGGCAGGTAGACATAAGGATGGACCTCAAGGAAGGGGAGACCAAGGGCCTAGATTTGGATGATGAGGGGACGACAAATAGCAAAGATCTAGGCACAAATTTCTCAACTGAGTCAAGGAGCAGCACCCCTTGTGGGAGTCTAGGGGCAATGCCCCTAGTGAGGTCAAGGGGCAGTGGCCCTGGTGCATTCCCTACTGCATACCAAGCCCAAATTACGACCATCAAAAACCACACAAACCTTAATGGCACACACCATTTCACACTCTATTGTTGAAGATTTGGCTAATAATCTCATTCTTGTTGTTGCTCTTACTTTTCCTATCCTAATGCTCTCACTGTTGTTGTTGCTCTCACTTTTCCTATCCTAATTTTCTTACTCTTGCAGCCAGTATTCCACGGAAACGCGTTTCCCCCCCTATCTGGCCGTGTTTCGGAAACAGGGACGTTTTGGAGACGGGGAAACGGGTACTTGGCATTTCCCAACACCGCCACCGATGCTCCGCCGGAGACGAGGAAACGTCTCCGCGTCTCCCAAGGAGACTTGGAGACGTGGAGACATCTTCAAGTTTCCTTGAGAGACATCTCCAAGTCTCCAAGTCTCCTTGGGAGATGCCTAGGCGTTTCTCGGGAGGCTAGGAGACGCCTAGCTGTCTCCCGCCGAGCCCCACGTCTATGGGCCGACTTAACTTAAAAAAAATTTTAAAAAATGATTTTTAAATGTTGATTTTTAATCATGTAATCATCTTTATAGACTTTGTGATATCTCATATGACATCAGATATTCATATTTTCGATATAATAGAAATCTCCAATTTGACAATTTCATTTGTCAAATTTTATTTAGCAATTAGCATTCAAGATATCTTTGTATTTAGATTTAGTATTTCAAATTTTGCTATGTTATAATTTTACTAATTTCCTATAGTTTCATTTGAAATGTAATTCTTATCTGTTATCTTTCTACATCTTTTCAAAACTAGTTTTTCAAGTACTATAAGTATATGTATAACTATATCAACACCACCACCCCGCCACGTCCCCCCACCATCTCCCCGTCATCCCCAAACTTAGGCCCTTTGTCCCCCCATCTCTAAAACGCGTCTCGGACGTCCCCCCGTCCCCCAGGGCCATGGAACACTGCTTGCAACTGTTTTTGTAACTTGTAGCCTTGCTCAATGTTGTTGAAACTTGGTATTGAATTGGAATGAAGCTAGGATCTTAAATTATTGCTTTTGTGAGTGCTTAGGTTGTGGATGAGGTCCATTAACAAATAGGATCAAGGTTAGTGACCAAATATTAAAAAAAGCCTGGCTTTCTTTTTAAAAATCATTTTTTCAATTGTTTGACACAAGAGACAACTTGGAATTTCTAGTGAATTTGAGGGATGCCAATGTCATATCCCCCTTATTTTATTTTATTTTTGTTGACACAAGAACTTCACCTATTAACATTAGCTTAATGAAAGATAAGCAAAGTGGAATGCAACCCTTCACTTTCTGATCACCCAGATCCCGAAGTGGGCAAGGTGAGAGCATACAGTGTAAGGGGATTTGTTAGCTAAACTAGAAAAGCTGGAAATACAATGATATTGGCGGCAAGTCGACCAATATAGAAAATGAAAGCACTTAGACGGCAAGCCAGACTCTTCCACTTTTTAGCGGGCTACAATGAAAGTAAATGGAAATGAAATTGCTTAAGCGGCAAGCCAGCCTCTTCCACTTTCAGCAGATAACAAACAGAAACTAAACTAGGCGGCAAGCCAACCTCTTCCACTTTTCAGTGGGAATAGAAAGCAAAGTGCAGAAATGAAAAGGCTGATCAGTACTAATGAATCAACGTTACAATATTAAGATCTTATGCACTGAAACGAAGATATTCTTATCAATTTGAAAGCCCAAATGTTAGACAATATCCTGCAAGGAAAATACCAAGATAACCATCAAGAAAATATGACAAAATGAAGAAAATACCAGGTCTTATACAAAATTGCAGCATTCTGATTTTTAGACCAACAACCCTAGATTTCACCGAAATGCTCGTAACTTTGTCGAATCACCTCCAAATGACTCCAAACTGGAAGCAAATGTTGCCTAGGAGCTAGGCATCCAATCCCAAACAGCAAAACCCTTCCAATCAACACTTATTAATTTGGCACACATCCCAAGACACCAACCGCAAATGATACGGCCTCCCTAAGAAGGGTGACCTCTAGCAAAAATTAGGTTCACAAGCTAAAATCCTCAAAACTGGAGCATAGGGAAGAGATAGCAATCCAACAAAACAACACCCACAAAAAATGCTCCACTCCTCAGAAAGATACGAACAAAAACGTGCTTTAGCCACACACAAACCAGCAACATAAAAACTGAAGAACACACACCAAAATGGGCAGAAACTGAAAGCTAACTCGCTACCACATCAAAATCAGAAAACGTCAAATGAAGCCATCTCCAATGAAGCTCTATCTACAATCTTAGAGTGAAGAAGCAATCACTGATCAACTAGGAGCTATCTCTCACACCCGAAGCTAATGAATTCTAGGAGCTATTCCAACCCCGAATCAAGAGTTTGGATAAAATCCGGCAACACTTCATTATAAGATGAATAATGGATGCCAAATGAAGAGGCAAGGCCCTGTATAAATAGCTTTTTCAACCTAGAAATTTGAATCACCTTTTCCCTCCAAAAGGGACGCCCACATGAAGGAGATTAAAATAATCTTTTAAATCAACTTTGACTTAGACTTGGGCACCCAATTCCTCTTTGCAACTTAAACTTTATAAAATGCAATTAAAATATCAACTTGGATGTCGAAAGAGGAAACACACTTTAAAAACAACTTAAGTTATCCTTTCTAGGCGTTGAGGGCCAAAAAGGCACAATTAAATATAAGTTAAGTTATTAACTTGCCAAAACAAGCTCCAAGAAAGCTGGAGACACATTTGCATATTCTGCCCTACCAAAAATAGACACTAAGTATTGAACTGTTGAACTGCTACTAAGACTTGTTGTGACCTATTTCACACATCGCCCCACTGCAAATGGGGACCCTCGATGGTTTGTTTTTGGGGTTTGGTTTTAAGTTGTGATTTCATAAGCTCTTTCACTCCGTGAGTTTCAAGTTAGAATTTGGAATCATTGCCCGAGCCAAGTTGAAATTTCCTGCCTGAAATTGCACGTAAACGTCATAGAAGTGTTCAAAAGACCCTGTAAACGAGGATCACCTATACTTTCGCCCAATTCTAACACTTCCTACTTTTTAGGGATTTTGCTTTTTTTGCTTTTTGCTTTTTTCATTTTTGGCACTTTTGGACCATTCTGGAATTTACTATTTTTAGAAAGTTGCTTTTTCGCTTTTTCTATTTTTAGAAACTTTCTATTTTTGGAAAGTGCCAAGGTCCCACCAATCAAGGAGTCAAAGTTTCCATCTTTAGATTAGAAAAGCATGCAAAAAATCAAAAAAAAAAATCTAAAAAATCCAATAAAAAGCATGTGAAAAATCTAAAAAATCAGGTAAAAATCTGGAAAAGCATGAGAAATCTGGAAAAGGGAATGAAAATCAGATCAAAAACCAGATGGAAGTATGAAAAAATCAATGCAAAATTCATGAAAAAATCAACCAAAAGGAGAATAAAAAGCATAAGATTCTTGGCTGAGATGATAAAAGTCTGAGGAAATTCACCCAAGATCATGGCAAGAACATGGGAAATGGACTGAAGTTGATCAACTCCGCCCAGCAGTGGAAAGAGAAATGGAAAAAGGTTTAAGAAGTCCGCCCAGCCTTGGATGAATGTACGGAAAGGCATGGAAGAAGTCCGACCTGCACTTGGAAAGGTTTCTTGGAAGTTCGCCCAGCTATTGAATAGAATGGAAAATTTTCTTGGAAGTCCGCCCTTGGTAGAATGGCATGATGTTAAGGCAAGTCCGCCCAGCCAAGAAGACATGGCACAATCTAAGGTAAAGTCCGCCCCAAGGAGATAAGATTGGAAAGAACTTCATAAAGTCCGCTTGGAAAGTGGAAAAATGTTTGCCAAGTCCACCCTTGAGAAGAGGAAAAGAAGATGTCAAAAAGTTTGCCAAGTCCGCCCTACCTTGGAACAAGACAATGACAAGTCCACCAGCCCTTAAGGAGAGAATGGAAAGAAACTTGGCAAGTCCGCCTAGAAGTAAGATGAATGGAAAAATATCTTGGAAGTCCGACTTTGGAAAGGAGGGAATGGAAAAGTGTTCACCAAGTCCGCCATGCCATAGAAGATGAATGGAAAAACACTCTCAAAGTCCGCCCACCATATGGAGATCTCACCTTCAAGTCCGACTTGTAGAGAACAGGGAAAAGAAAGCTGAAAGTCCACCTAGCAAAATTTGTCTAAGGCATGGAACATCTAGAGGGGAATTATGAAATGGCAAAGACATAAGAAAGTCCGCCATAAGGAGAAAAAGAAGAAAAAAAAAAAAGATGGGATTGAAGCAAAAAATTGCCAAATTAAAACAATACATGGATAAAATAAAAAAAATTAAAGATTGAAAAAATCACATTATAAACCTTTAATTATTTCCAAACACTTAGAAAAAATTTGAGCTCCATGGATAGACTTCAAAATCGTGGATAAAGATAAAGATGAAGAGCTAAAAAATTTAGAAACTTACCTCAATAAACAAGAGTCCACATTCGATGAACTTGAGAAACTACTAAATTAATCGAAGTTTGCAACCTTATATGGCATTTTCAAGTCATTATCAACTCACAATTTCGATTTGAGAAGAGGTTTAGCTTTCTCTCCACTCCTAGAGATAGAGAATTTTTCAAGAGTTAGAAAAAATTTCGAGAGATAGAAATTTTTCGAGAGAGAGATTTTTTGAAAGTTGAGTGATTGCTTTTTTCGAGGTGAAAGAACGAAGAAAGAAGTAGAATTCTAAGCTAAAGGTCGAGATTTTCAGAGGATAGCTTACTTTTTCGAGAATAAAGATAAAATTCTCAAAGGCTCAAGTCAGATTGCTAGCCACAAAGTATAATTTCGAAGTTGATAGAATTCTTTACTTCCATCTTCTCTTTATCATCAAAAAATTTACTAAGTCTTGTTACTCTCAGCTTGCTTTTTCATTGAATTTAACCTTCAGCAAGCTGAAAGTTAGAATTTCCATAGGAAATTTTAAAGAAAATCATAAACAAAAGCTAATATATTTTTCTCGCAGGTTGATGACCACCCCCGAAGAATCGTCAAAGAAAGCACCAATGAAGTTTGCAAGTAAGGGAGTTCAACAGGAGTCAAAGATCAATTCCAAATGGAAGAACATCACAGATACAGACCTTGGACATGTGGATTTTGAGGAATTCAAAAAAAGGATGTATGGATTGAACGGACTTATGCCCACAACAATTGCCCGCCGGATGATGAGGAATGGAATTGTCCAAGCTGACAGATTTCCTCCAGCAATCCAGTGTGTCGAATTGATGGTCGAATGTGCAAGACATTACAACCCACAGGAAAGACAGATTATAACTCCTGATGGAAGAATTTTGGCGCACCTTGGAGAACTAGCTATCCAAGAGGCATTTGGCATACCTGATCATAATTGAACTTCATATAAAACAAAGGAGGAAGCCAAAAGAATCTTTGAGGATCGGGTGGATCAATGTGCAACTCATATCAACAAAACATGGTTGGAAAAGCCAAGAGCTTCTGCTAAGAAAATGCCTAAGAAGCTGCGCCGGACAGACTTTAAGGAGGACTACGGTGATATCGTTTTGCTCCTAAACAAAATAATGGGAAATCCTCAAGGTGCCTACTTTGAAACATGGATGTACTTCTTTATTGAGGAAATCACCTCCGGAGTCAGAATGTTTAACTGGTCAAGAATGATTAGTGATAACATCCATGAGCAATTAATCAACCTTGAAAAGACTAAGTCATTTCATATGAGTTCCTATGTCATTTATCTATTGGCCAGAGCCTATAGATATCCTGGATTGATATGCAAAGGTGTTGTGGGAAATGGAGAAAATCAATTCAAAGTGTATGAATGTTACCCTCAGTTGCAGCTGTTTGCCAAGTCCCATTTCAGAAGAGCGCACGACGCATTCCTAATGTTCATCACTAGGATACTACAAGGGGGGACGCATCAAAGGCTGACACATGAAGCAAAGAGCCTTATCAGTAAATATGGATCCTGGTACATCCAGTTTCTGAAATTCACTTATATCCGAATCCAGGGATTCACTGGGAATCCATTCAAGCTTCCCAACTCCCCACCCACAGGATGATTCTACTAGAGGTTCTTAGGCAACTGGAAACTTATCAAAATTTCCAGAGGGTGAAGAGCAAAGCAGCCATCACTTTCCCATTCTTCATTGAGAACATGGAAGAATATTGCTCGTCTGCACAGGCAGCTGAAGGTGCCAAACTAGAAATGCAGTGGTATTCGTTCACATCGTACCAATCTAGAGCCAATTTTGATCCTCACCACCACATCGAAATCGTGAACGGAAAGAAATATAAACACAAAGTAGACCTTGAGGATTACTGGGCCAATGCTACGAATGAATTTGATGTTAGGAAAAGATTGTGGTCCAGACTGCCTGTCAGCTTAATCAGGACGACAGAACTCTTCCGTGTGCCAAACCAACTTGAAGATGATGGTGAATTTACACAGCCAGGTTTTGATGGAAGTCAGCCTCTTCCTCTCGTGCGTTGGTCAGAACCGGAAATCTCTAACTTGGACACCTTCATGAGGCCTGTAATCAAGTATTCACAATGGTGGGCAGACCAGCAAATTAAGGAACTACAGCGGAAGGGTATACCTTTGACATACACTCTGATGGGCGAAGCAAAATCTTACTCTTCGAACACTGGAGCATCCCAAGGAGACAAGCCAATTGAGAGCTCTAATCCCAAGAAAAGGAAGGAGACAAAGGGAAAAGAAATTGCAGATGAGGAACCTGCCAGGAAGCAACAAAGACCGGAGCCTCTTCATTCTGCTGTGTCCGCCAATGTGAATGAAATTTTAGACATTGATGAATCTCTGGGAGATATAAGGATTCCCTCTCCTATCCCTGTTCAACCAATAGATGATGAGCCTCCATCACACACAGGCACCGAGATTTTGGAATCAGACAATGAGGTTGACATTTTGGACAGCGAGTTTGAAGAAGGAATGATTTCAGCCCTGAAAAGAATTCAAGAAATCTCGGGCACGCAGGACATTCAGGAAGAGCAAGATACCGAGCAGCCAACCATTCCTGATTGGCTGAAAGAAAGATTAAAGATGAAGGAACCAGAAAAAGTTCCAGAAGAAGAAGATGACATGACCGATTTCTTGGCCAGATTAGAAGCAGTCAGTGCAAGAAAGCCTGCCAAAACCCTCTCCACCATTCAAAGAGATGAAGTTAAGCATCGTACAGTCCAAGTTGCTGTACTGACAGTTGACAAGTCAAGGGAAGAAATTACTCCCCAGGAATATGCTATTACCATTGTTGATTTGGGCCCTACCACAAAAGGATGGGAGATGGAAGAATTGGATAATTTTGTTGCCACTATCAAAGCAAGGCTAGAGAAGGAGGTAGCAAAGAAAAAAGAATATAAACAAGAGGTTGAACGACTCAAGGAGTATATTCAGCATCTAACTAAGCCTCTCGATCAGACTAGCTCAACAACTCCTCCACTGATGAATAATTCTCAGGAGACTCTCGAAGAGGAGAAGAATATAGCCAAGGAGACTAAGGAATGGTTAATTAGCAACAGAGAAGAGGTGGTTGTATTTGCAGAAAGACTGGCATTGGTGTACGGGCAAACTTCTTCTTTGCTCTTGAGAATTGCAACATTGGCAGAAACATGGGATAATGCTCAGGATATTCGAGACAGAATCATTCCATGTCTCAAAGTGCTTAAAGGAGTGCCGAAGCAAGAGTTGGTTGACAGAAAAGTAATTGCACCAGGGGCAGCTTATGATTTCAACAGCTGGTACATGGCATTGATCACACGAAGCGAGATCTTAGAAAAGATAAAGGCAGATAATATCCGAATTGAGGAAAGGACAAAAGAAGTTCGGGAGAAGATTCTAGCTATGGCTGCAGATGCGCTGGAGAAGGACATTGTACGAGCAAACAACCTGCAGATTGAAAACTTGAAACACAAAATTCAAGAAATCTTCTTCACTACTGGGCCTGTCCTCAAGCAAAATTTGACTAAGGTAGCTAACTTCATGTTCATCTTTCGCAATTTCCAGCGGCAGGAATCAAAATGGGAAGATACTTTTGCTAAATGTTCGGAGGGTTTGGATTTGCTGGAATTCAAGGTTAGCGCGCTGCCACTTGTCACGATCGAGGAGGTTGACACGATAGTTTCCAAATTCATTCAATATAATGCCACCAAAGAGGATAAGGATGCGCCTCCCCAAGAATAGCTCTTCACTTTAGTTCACTACCTATTAGCTCATTGATCACTGGTCGTATTTCAGAAAACCCTAATTAGGGTTGCTCATTTTTAATCTCTACCATTGATTCCAGATTAATCTTGACCGTTTATTGTATTTTTGAAACTCTATATAAACCCCCTCTCATTCTCTCATTTATAGAAGGACATAGGAGAAGATAATAGAATATTGAAGAGAGAACATAGAATAAGTGAGGAGTTTTATGAAATTGTTGCTAAAGACTATTTTTGATAATAAAGTTCATGATGCATGAGATGCTTTGAATCCTTTTATTGTCAAATGGTTGCATGGTTGCATACTTCTCTTCCTCATAGAATAGATTTGAGTTAGAATTTCATTTGAATGTATGTTAAGGGAATGATAGATTGATCGTAAGGATTAGTGAAATTTTGCTCATACTTTCTTTGGATGGATGATTTCTATTCAATGCGTAAAGTTAGACCGAGCTTTTGATGTGGATGCTTCATGCTATTACTTCAAATAATATTGTTCTATTGATGGTGTTGTTCGTAATAAGGAAATTTTAAGCACAAATCCCCAGAAGATTGCACTTGCTTTGTGTAGTTGTCGTACAGCGTGGCGAAACAAAGCATTTTTTTTGGTTCCACTCAACCCTTACTGTGTCTTGAGTTCGTAGGAATAGTGTAGGATTCCTCAGCCCATACTCCCTTTTTCACTTTTTTTTAATCTAAAATCAAAAAATTCCAAAAAAAAATAACACTGCATTTAAGTCTTTGCTTTCTAAGTAACTTGCTAGAGTAAATCCCTTTGTGTTACCGGCAAAATCACATCATCCACAGAGCTTATCCACACCCATCTTACGAAACATTGGAATTGTTGTATGATCTTTTTGGCAATCTTAGCATATGAGGCAGTTTTTCAAGAGAGGATAGAGTGTCTTTGGATTCTTTATTCTAGAGTGTTTGGTGAGTCATAAAACACGCATCAACAAGACTATATTGCCAAAAATAGCACTTACTAAAAATAGCATATTGCTAAAAATAGTAAGTGACTCCAAACTCTGTTAGAGCACAAACCAGGAAGCTGTCATAACTAACTAAAAATAGTAAGTCCAAAAATGTCCTTTGATGAAAATGCATGTCGCACCATTCTAAAGCCCTTTGAAAACCCAAAAATCCCTCTGCCAAACTCCTACATGTAATCCCTTGAAAACTCAGAAGAAACCTCCTAGAAAATAGGAAACCCTAATTCTACTTCCGACTAGCCTGTGAGCCTCCGAAATAGGCTAACAGTCACCAAATGGAACTATTGTTGAGAAGGGGACATTACAACCAAAAAGTCCCTTGAGGATCCCAAGGATATCTCAACATCTCCTTGTAGTCCCATAAACAAGGGGACATCCTAGAAGCATCCCTTCTTTGATGAAGACATCCCAAGAACGTCCCCAAACTTTGATACTTCTATAAGCACTGAACAATATGAGCATACTCCACAAAATCTAGGGCAAACAATGAAGTATAAAAATTTTGTTTTAAAGTTTTATAATGTTTAAAATTATGTTTTATGATGATTTTGTGCTAATGTAAATTTAATATTTATTATATTGTAAATTGTTCTACATGATATTTTAATAAAATAATTAAAAACAATATATAGACTTACAATTTTAAAATTTTAATCATACATGTTTTATATACAATTTTTTTAAAAATAACATGTTAAATAAAAGGTTTTTTCATTTTTAAACATATGATTTTTTTATTTTTAATCGTATGAGTTTAAAATTTTAAATTATAAATTGTCTCACTTTCTAAACAAAGACAACAGAAATCATAAAACTTATAAACTATTTATTTTCTATATAAAGAAATATCTAATTTATTAGACATAATTTATTTAATTATTAATCCATAAACTATTTCATAATTTAATTTGTTTGGATTCACAAATGTGTTGTCCAATGTTTATTTTTCAAACTTGTTCTTTTAAGAATTACAGTGGCAATCAGTTCTAACTTTATTGGCCAACCCCTCTTCAAAATCAACCCAAGTTCACCTTTGTGGACACATGTTGAAATGATACAACATATTCCAAATGGTGGGGCATATGTTTGGATATGCAAAAGGTGTGGTTAGAGGTATACAAATCCATACAACTAGGTGAACGCCCATTTGTGAGTCATTCATAGCATGGGAATCAAAGCCTATCCAAGGAAGAATAGTGTACCAATACCACCTCAAAAATAGCATAATATATTAGAGAGCAGGAGGAAGAAATGCAAAAGTTACCCTTAGAACAAGGCACCTGTGAGGATATGACGAGGATCACAAAGAACCCCTGCTTTTCCATCTCATTGTGTCATCCCTAATATTTTAGTAGAGAGAAACCTATTTTGTTGGAAAATAGTGCATAACATAGATTAATATTTAATATAAATAATGTAAGTGATTATGCAATAATCACTTTAGTTAGTTGTTAGTTTATTAAATAAATTAGGTTTTGGGAGTTATATTCCCGTAATTAGTTTCATACAGGAAAAATGCCATTATAAAGCCAATACATTGTAATAGATTTCCAATGCAATGTGATTGACAGTATTTTGATTCGAGAGCAATCTCGGTTTTTTCTCTCCCATTTCAATATGGTATCAGAGCAGGTTTCTTCTTGGACCTCTCTGATCACCCTCCATTCATTTGTTTTTTTCTCACAGCGGTAATTACAATGGTACTATAGTGAAGACCACGTGCAACTGTTATTGTTTTCTACCATTCTTCCATTTGTCAACAGGTGAGCAATGTAGACCATGTGCGAAACCCTTTTGACTCCATCATTCATCTGCATTTCTTCTCTTTCTCTCTATTGTGTTCATTCTTGACATTGTTTTTCCTCCATTATGTTCATGTTCATTTTCAAAATCTAAAAAAAAAAAAAAATATATATATATATATATATATAGGGGTGCTGAATGGGCTGCGCCCACTTGATTTGGCATTCAACAATAAGCTTTGTGCTAGATATCCAAAGGCGAAAGAGTACTGAGTTCGTGGCATCCTTCAGTGATGGGCTTATTTCCACAACAAATACTTTTATGGTTCGTGCCTTCACTGCTGGTGTCATGGGAATATTACTGGTGGACGGGCTATGAACAGTTTTGGACGGCAACATTAGTATAAGTTTGATGTTAAGTGGCAATATATGATTGACAGAATGGTTACAAGATGACGAGATTCCAACTGAAGCGATACCACTTCAATATTCAGCACAGGTTGTTATTGCCCAAAAATATTGTGTGGCGTTTCTAAGAGGATATAATCTATACAGAGCCTTTTATGTGTTGACAGGAACAGATAGAGATCACTGACAATTCTCACATCATTCCGATATCAGAATTACTTTCTCATCGAGCATCATTCACACAAGAGCATTTGCTTATGTATTATGGAAATATTACTTATTTTGTGGCCACTATATGAATGCTATTGCTATGGAAGATTAATGGTATCAAAGGGTGGTGATTTTGCTATATGAATGTGATTCTTAATCCTATTTGGGATTATTCACCGGTTATATCATTCTCTTGCAGTTTGCAAAAGTCAGTATGCCTTTACAAAAGGGATTATTATTATGAAATGTCAAGCAGAGGACTTGATATCAAAGACTTTGATGCTGGACGAAACATTTCACAGAGAATTCGTTGTTGTTATTTACCGGCGGAACATCTAAATTAAACTCCAAGCATATTGTTGGAAAATCACCGATATTGGTGTGGGTTACTTGGTAAAATGCTGCACAAAAGTTACTTGAAGCATGTCACATGGTTTACTGCCCATTTATAACTGTTGCTGGTGTTGCTACTGTAGTTTCTAGTTTTTCTCTATGTTAGCACTAAAGGGGGGTGTTGGAAAATAGTGCATAACATAGATTAATATTTAATATAAATAATGTAAGTGATTATGCAATAATCACTTTAGTTAGTTGTTAGTTTATTAAATAAATTAGGTTCTGGGAGTTATATTCCCATAATTAGTTCCATATGGGAAAAATGGCATTATAAAGCCAATACATTGTAATTGATTTTCAGTGCAATGTGATTGACAGTATTTGATTCGAGAGCAATCTCGGTTTTTTTCTCTCCCATTTCAATATATTTTTGGATAGAAATGAAGAAAAGCATGGTAATGTGAAGAGAAATAGACAGCATTTCAAAATGATGCTATAGAAATTGTCGATCAAATCATTGCAAGTTGCCTCTATGCAAGTGGTTTTTCCTTCGTTGTTCAAGCACCATATTGGCAGGACATGTTGAGAAAAACAAATGAGGGTACATAGGCCCAAGTTACAAGGTGTGCAAAACCTTATTATAAAAGAGATCACAAATATTGAAACTTAATGGCTCCCATTAGGATTTCATGGAATAAGAAATGGGTCTCCATCATTTATGATGGATGGAAGGATGCTAGAAATCAATAGTTGATCAATGCAATTGTAGTGTGCCCTAAAGGGGCAATGTTTTTAAAAAATGTAGATTGTCAACAGTAAGTGTAGGATGCACCATTTATTTCTAGCATTCTTATGTAACACTATCATACGTAATCCTAGGTGCGGTAGGATAGTATTTTATATTTTATATTTCTAGATACACTAGAAGTTGAACAGTAATCTAGAAGATGAACTGAACAACTTTTCATATTGATAAATGTGTACATTATATCACATTTTGATCAATGGATGAATGGTTGAGTTTTTGCCATGGACCTCCTCAACTCATCTAAACTTACTTCCAATTGACTATGAGAATGACTTAATTGTTATGTTATGATTTTACATAACATATGTTGATCACTCCTTATGTAAGGATCTATGTGGGAGATTGCATAACAAGTTTGGTTGTATTATTCAATTACTAATCATTGGTTTAATGAATTAGATTCTGGTGATTGATTTGATTGTCTATTTCTATGAAAAATCAAACTAACATAAATATATTTTGTTCAAGAAGGGGCACCTAGTAGGGTGTAATTGGTTGGAAAGCACTAGAATTGGGACATAATCTTAATAATTCTGTTAGTTTTGATTTTTTCTTATTAAGTTATTTGTTGAATT